>JASFYC010000328.1:0-179424 GCA_030412335.1 Botrylloides violaceus
AGGCAACCAGGCCAGCAGTAACCATGAGAACCAGACGTTTAGAGGTCTGGGAATTATTGATAACGACTAACCCGTAACTAATGTGATTAAACCCATGATGGACACAGTGTCATAATCACCCAAATTATATATCTAATACTTTCACAGCTGTAAGACTGAAGGAGCGAGAACGCAGTACGTATAAATGGGTGTCTTAACTTCAGTCCTTGTCCGCGTGGTGTGGTGACCAGGCTGTGGATAAGGTGTGATTCATCACACAGGGCCTGGAGATCTGTTAATCATAAATGGGTGTGAGAGTGAGTTATAAATCACGTGATATTGAAACGACAACCGTAATAGGGATTTTCGCTCTGACGTCAGAATTTTTACGCCCATCAAACATTTGGCAGGAACACAAATCCTGGAAACGCTAAACTTAATGTCAAGCAAAGAAATATCAACATTCAGACTGAATAAGGCTTAAATCATATTTTGTGTCTGCGATTCAGTCACGAAGGGAGGAGTTTCAAGCCATTGTGTCCTTGTATCCAGGTGCCCCGTATCTGATTTTCCGTTCATTTGAGACTTTGTTACGTTTTATCCAACAAACCACAACAACAATGATGATTGCAATCACTGAAACTACTGAACTCACTGTACCTTCATATATTCATATTTTCCACTTGCTACACGGACACATATGCTAGATCGCTGCAAAACGCCCGTACTCTTGACTAAAGCGGGCCAAGCGGCAACGCCCAAGTACAGTAGGCCTATAACGTCATCCATCACACCACCGATTATATTCGATGACGCCTCAGTTGTTTACCGCAAGGAAGGAATCGACTACGGGTATTCACCTGAATTGTGACCGCGGATTTGCATCTGTATTCCGTACCGCTCCGCTGCACACAGTGTTGCTAGTTTGGTCAGTGATTTTCTGCAATGGTAATAGCCGAAAGCTTTTTAATGCCATTACGTTACGGTTACGTGTTACGTCCGTGGCGCACCAGACACTCATCGGTGATAAGCGCCACCCAATCTTTTAAACAATAATAATAGTAATAATGCCGTTACGGTAGGCTATATATGACTGGTTGTGGAAAAAAGGGGTCATTATCAGAGACGCAGCCAGCCTCGAAAAAAGCGGTGTTCCAACTCGTGTCATCACACAATGTCATAGTTTTTTCGCCGGGCGGTTTGTACTGATTGCATAGGGAACACTGTGCTCACGGGGAACCGCGTGCTACCGTGGAACCACGTGCTCGCGGGGAACACAACACACTGCTCAAAGGAACCACGTGCTCGCGGGGAACACTGTGCCCACTGGAAACCGAAGCTTATTCGTGCGCACAATCTCTCATCGGAAGTGAACTCAGCGCTAGAGAACGAATGAATCAACCCTTTCGCCTGACTGCTGGCCGATATCGATAAAGCATCCATGAATATCAGCCGACTTCCTCATTTGACTAACCACTGATATACTGATAATAATCAGTTGACCACAACTCAGCAACCAATGATCTTCGTTCGGATTTCAATTTATCTGTCTTTCAACAAATAACATTTGACGTTATTAAACTCATATTAAAATTTTTAAGCAATACGTTGCATTATGACTCATTTATGACAATAAAGGCATATTATGATATCACCATAAACTTAAATAATTTAATAGGTTCTTAAGTTCCGCTCCTTCAGGGAAAAGGCCAGAAATGGATAGGAAATAGGAATAGGCGTTTTCGAATATTTTCACGCTCGCGTAATTTTTTCAGATCGAATCGAATATTGAGCCATAACTTTACGTATTCACATCAAATTATTGCTTATTCAGATAATTTTCTGCATGATTTGGATTGAATCAAATCGATTACCGACACCTTTCTCAAAATTACCACAAAAAGCAGCTCGTTTACGACTTTCATCGTTGACACAACTATGTCTACAGTAGGCTCCCATTTCATCTTAATCATGTCCCTGGTAGCCGCTTGGGATTTGGACACTGGCTGGTGGAAATTCACCTCGTACATCATACTATTGACATTTTCATGGCAAAAGCTTAAACATATCTTATCAAAAAGAAGGCAAATGATCTTTGCGCAACTAGTCGGCTCAAAATTTTTTATCTGAATCGCATCAAATAGGAGTCTCGACAGTTCTGGCGGGATGATTCGGATCACTGGACGTTTAACAATTTAGATCAGAACGAATCAACCAATATTCGAATCGATCCAATTCGATTCAAAACGCTCATCCCTATTAATTGAGTACCGTAAATTTCAGTGTATAAGCCGCTATTTTTTCCCGTCGGCGAGAGAGAGACCTGCAGCTTATAGGCCTACAGAGGTGTGTCTTATAGGCCGTAATTTACTGTAATTTTTAAATATACGGACAGTGGGTGTTGAAATTTTCATCACATTTGGTATATGTAATTTTTTATGACGTTTTCAATTGGCTTGCGACAAACAGGGCAACGACCGTCCCTTTTAAAGATTTTGAAAGCACATTTGTAACAACAATATTGATGGCCTGTCTGACCATGTACGAAAGATGCATCGTTAGGATGGCTTCGACAAATATTGCAAATCCCTGGCATTTCTGGATGTTTTGGCATGTTCAATGGCGAAGATTCGTGTCCATTTTTGGCAGCCTTTTTCACCATACTGCTAGGTTCTAGTACAGCAGACACAACATTGGCTAGCTGTTGTTTTGAAGTAATACAATTTGATTGAGTGGTTTCGATATGATTGCTGGACGATATGGATGGCGCACAACTACTAGAGTATGGTTCTGGTGGTTGTGTGATTATTCCAGAAACGCTAGGTAGCTCATTAGATGATAAAAAGCTCGCTGTGCTTGCTGTAGGTTGAATATCAGAGTTCGTGAAATTCGCATTTAACGAGTCTGGTTGACTGCTTGATGACGGAGCATTTTCTGATTGTGATGTAACAGTGAGAGTTGCTTCGCGGTCCAACGCAGGTTTTTTTGATTGTCCCGAATCATCTTGAGATGTATCCCTGTGTCGTTTCGTCGACTTCCCGTCGGTGACGTCAACACCTTGCGGATCACTTGACCATCTTGTGAACAACGGGCTGTCGTCTGTCTCGTTAATTTGAGTTAATGAAAAGCTTTTAAGCAGGGCAGTATCAGGAATGGAAGATTTCCACCAGTTTTGACGCAGCTTCCAGCAACGTTGGCAATACCCAACTGTAGGGGCGTTCATATTCGGACATTCTGAGCACTGCCAGTAATCTTCCGCTATAGTGCTGTCGCTACTATCAGTCAACGGAATCGACGGAGCAGAATAGGCCATTTCTTCATCAGACTCGATAGGTTCTGTATCATCCGAGTCAGTCATGGAGGCAGATGATGAAGCTGAGTCTGGTTCGAATTCAACAGAGAAACGTTCATCGTGAGATAGCACATACGCCGAGCTGCTGTCAGAGCTATACTCTGTATCTTTTACGAATGTAGTCGAATTATCTACGAAGCTTCCCGTTGCTGTCTTTGCTTCTTCGGGTTTTTGAACGAAGTACCACCACGGAAGTTGCATCATCCAACTATGTTCAAGTCTTGTGACAATATTATCACTATTTTGTGACGTTGCAGGATCCTTTTCTGTGCTAGACGAGTCTTTACTTAAGACAGGGATGATGTGCGGTAATATAAAATTCCACATTTCTTTACATGATCCTATTACAAACTCTTCGACTCCAAATATGTCTTCCAATTCGTCACCTTTACACCGGACAAGTTTTAAATTTTTTGAATCGTGCAGACTCTTCTTTTCAATATATTGTCCGAGGTATGACAAAATTTGTCTCGGAGAGAAGATGGTTTCAGTAGCGCCTGCAGTTTCAAGTATTTTAGACAACTTTTCTCTCACACGAAATTGATCGAGAGGAGGCATTTTAAGCCTATTATGAGTGAAAATCTAGACCATCAATTGAGTCATTCAAAAAGACTCTGGAAAAGCATAAAAATAGGTTGATAAGCTTTTAGAGCCGATAAACCGTGTGCCTTTGATGGTGGAGAACCGGTACATCACCACATTTATTAACACACAGCCTAGTGATGATCTACTGGTCCCCTAGTAATATACATAACAAAATTCTTGACCAAACACACATACATCTTCTGAGCCTTACCTGCTTACTAGGTTGTCGGAATAATGCAGTGTCTACTTTAACCCTGGCACGACGCAAACATAAGCAGAATGTGATACGCCAATAACCTTACCATCAACATTACCTGATATGTATTGTAACTCAATGGAGAGGCGGTGAGGAATTTTAGCAAAAAAATCGCACAGGACACAAAGAAAGCTATCGAATTCTCAAAATTCCTAAACCTTACATCAAGTCAGCGTCGTCCGTAAAACAAACCGATTCGAACCCTCACGTCACTAAACTGTGGCCTCTGGATGTGGATTACTAAATGCCGTGGCAGCTGTTGGACCACAGTGTTACTAGCTAGCTTGCTCCCCTAACTCTATTTTTTCATGTGAATGAGATTTGATACAGAGTAATATCCCAAGCTATACCTGACTAAAAAAGTATTGAAGCAAGGTAAGCTTCTATAGTTCCATTACAAAATCCTATTTCCGTGACATCGTCGCTGGTAGGCTTTCGGCAGTGAGCCACGAGATAAACAAACCGAACATGTTTTGACTTGTCGAACCGCAACATGATAATCGAACAAAGCCTATGTCGATTGCACCACACGGCGCTGGGTTATAAACGATTGCATCAGGAATTCGAAAGATCGAAACATCGCTTGCACAGCGCAAACTAACAAATGCAATTTCAGCTATCAAGGGCCACTGCTTTTTAGGGGTCACGGTGCGCAGCGTTTCTGCAGGTTAGTGCGAGTCGCAAGTTATTTTCCGAAATACGGCGCGCACGGAGCTGTGGATATATATATATATATACCTAGGTATCGCAGACCGAAGGATTTCCCGTGCCCGTGAGATGAACGACGAAGGCGTCATGATTGGCACCGTCAATTTGCGGGCGCAAGATGGCGTGATCGTGCAGGCAAGCACACTCGTCACTTTGGCCGAGCTCTTGATAACCGTCCCCCTAATGCTTTTTACTTGAAGCTTTGGCCCTTGCCATGAAAACGTGACTTCTGGCCAGCCTATAATGGTGATAACCCATACTCATTTTTCAAATCTGCTTCAAATAATCGACATCACCTGACTAATACCTTTTAACGAAAAAAAATCATAACATCAGTCGCAATATGAGTTGATTACCGACTTTTGACAGATTACCAAGGCTAACATATCCCTACTTGACTGACAGCAGGCGCTCGCAAAATCACCAAAATCTGCCTCGATAAATTTGTTGACCCGTAGTCTGTAAAATGTTCAAACAGTCTGTTTTGTTGCTCGTTACGATAATGATTCTATCACGAGACATCATTTTTTTTACTGATGTAAGCAAATTCACTCAAAATATCACTGGATTTCAACACAATATATAGAATTCACGGTATTATTATAGGACAACACCAACATGACGTTAAGTACGTTTCAGAGGCGTTACGGATAAGGTAATAGGGCTGGGGTGTAGTTCTGGATGAATCTGCATTTTTATAGTCAGTGCGCGCGCAACATATTTTTGACTAAATCCCGCATGAGAAGCACCGTTAATTTTAGTTGTGCGGGAAGCAATGACGACGAGAATTCAAGAAATTTTATTAATCGATTTTTTTCATCTAACTATGTATATTGGGGATCTCACAGAAGATATAACATATGTCTGGACTGTTTTGAATTTGTGGAGTCGGAATTTTGCCATGAAATGCAGTTTGGGTTCTGAGAGTGATGAGAAGATAAACAAACTGACAAATAACGGCTTCTTATTTTAATCCTGGCTAACGTGACACGTTGGTATAGTCCTACAAATTAACCGAATTAACGTTTGACTTCAATTGGAATTTTGTGTTCTTCGACATAACGTTCAATATCTTCTTTATGCATTTTATTAGTGATAGGACCTTCCCATCTTTGCCAACCTTTGAACCCCATGTGCTTCTCAATTTCTTTGACTGACGACACTAGCTGTACCATCCTTCTATGTTGGCTTTCAAACTCAAGAGCGTATACATTCTTGTAGTGACTGACTTGTGGATCCTCCATGACATATCTTGCCAAAAAACGGGTGATAGGGTTAGCGAAAAATTCATAAAATTCAGGCTGGTATAGTTCTGGGTCGTAATCGTACAGTTCCGCTTCACCGGCGATGCATGACGAATAAAATATGATCGCTAAAGCCGGAAAAGCACCGAGACAAAAATATGCAGCGAAAACCTTTTTGAATCTATATCCTCGATGTGCTGACGGGAACACATTCACGACTCTTTTGCTCCCATGACGCACAGATTGCAGGGCCAGTGCAGCGACACTCTTTGTCGGATATCGCCGTGCAGCGGACCAGAACGATGTTGCAAATTTTGAAAGAAGCATTGCAGCCCTTCATGGGGTGAAGTTTATATATATATACAGTATATCCAAATTTAAAGATAGGTTGATAAGAGAAAATGAAACAAGTGTGCATAAGTTCAATTGACTGTTCCTTTACATTAAAAATGTGCAAAGGGATTTTCTTTGGCTTCATGTTGTATTGGTATAGGCCGTTGGTCATGAAACCGGAAGGTCTCGGGTTCAAATCCCCAGACTGAATCATACCGAAGATGTTTAAAAAAGGTATCCATAGCTTCCTGGCTAGACGGCCAGCGTATTGAGGATAATGCGAAGGAAGGTGCACCGCTTAAATTCGATAGCCTCCTTGTCCAGCCCGCATATGCACCAATAGTGTGTGTGTATGCGTAGATGCAGCAAAGATCGATAAGGACAAAAATAAACAGTGCTATTTATTTTTCTTTCTTAACCGAAAAGGTGTAGGTTCTTAACTTGACCGAAGAGGCCTTATTCTTACTACTGCTTTTTTCCACTCCATTCCTCACTAATACCACCCCAAAAACTAAAAAAGCCACCCGTCCCAGTCCCAAAATAAACTTTCCGAGACCGGTACCTTTTGCATGAGCTGACCGTCACGGATCGATAGGCTCGGCGTCATTTTTCTTGCTGAGGAATATTTTTTATCTGTGGTTCAAACGTGCGTCGCTTATTCAATTTTATAATATCCATGTGCATTGTTATTATAGCTGAAATATCATATTGTGAGAAAAGGCTTTAAAAATATGTATTTATCATTTTCCAAACAAAATAGTTCCGAAGAAATTCGTTTTTTGGAAACAGGATAAGCCGTAAATTCTAGGCCTGACCAACTTTACTTCGACCGCACGTGGGCGCTCTGTATCTGAATACGTGTTTTTGTTATGATTCCTGTAGGAACGCGAACTCGTCAACAGCACTGGGATTTACTAAAACAATAGCGTAGGGTAGGCTAAAAGTCAGCAGCATGAAAATCATTTGTGCTGGATATTGGAAGACAGGGACTAAAAGTTTAGCCCAAGCTCTCAGAATATTAGGATACAAAGTGTACGATTATGATGACCAATATTTTGAACTCGGTGACCTTTGGGATAAATTTCACAATGGTACTGTCACAGATGAAGAAATATATTCAAGTTTGAAAGACATCGATGTTTTAATCGACGGGCCGGTGATCGCATTTTGGGAGGAAATCTACAAAGTATTCCCTAACGCAAAAATAATTTTGACGACACGTGATGAAGATTCATGGTTTAAAAGTTACCGAGAAATGCATGGTGCTTTGTCACCAAAACTGAGGCTCCAGTTCTTATTAATTCTGTTTTTTCCATCTGGATTCCGTTTTATCAACGGTCTCATTCGCATTGTTAAATTCTGTTTCGGTATCGGTGGATATTTCACGCTTACGCCTGATGGAAACGGGCGACTTTATAAATTAAAGTTTCGAAAACATAACAGTTACGTTATCCATCGAGCTCCGAGGGACAGACTCCTAATCTATCAGTGCAAGGAAGGCTGGGGTACTTTGTGTGGTTTCTTGGGCCATGATACCCCTGAAGAATCATTCCCAATTAAAAACAAACGGGGGTCAATACCTTATTTGGAAGGACCAAATAACCTAAAATTTGAGAGAGTGATGAAACGGGCGGAAACTCTGATGAATGTTATTGCTGTGTTCATACTTTGGTGGATTCTGTCGTACATTTTCAAATATTGGCTTTTGGGCTCTTTTATTGTGGGATAGTAGGTCACTGACTCGCTGATGTCTGTCTATTAGACGAACAAACTGTTTTTAGAACCAAATGGTTGCCCATTACTCGTCTGGATTTAAATATAACCGAATATTACCTAGCCCTGCAATATTTCCTTGCCACCCCCCTAAGCCTTAGGTCATAAACTGCACATTTGTGACACTACTGCTATATTTTTTGGTCTAATCATATGGCAATATTCCATAGGCCCTACAACTTATCATAAATCATGAAACCCATCTCACATATTTATTACAGAATATTGCGAACTTGCCTCGTCTTGTGAAATCTATTTTTAATTTTAGCAAACTAGAGTAACCTTATGTCCTTTTGCAATATATTTCAAGTTTATTAGAGTTCGGCTAGCCCTTTAGACCAGTGGTTCTCAAACTATAGGTCGCGACCCCGAGTGGGGTCGCTTGGTTATGCTTGAGTAAAATCACACCAAGATATCAAAAAGTTACTGATAGCATAAGGCCTACAGTCGCATTCCTCTTATTGATTAAATTAAAATACCTTGTGTTTTTGTCAAAATATCTACTGCACTATAATACTTTTATATTGCGGAGTCGCCAACGTTTGTAAATTTTAATTTTTTGAAAATTGAGGTTGCTGAAAGAAAAGTTTAGGAACCACAGCACATGTTATTAGTTTCTGGTTTGCAAAAATTGATCTTTTGAATTCCCGCTAGTGTTTTTTTTCAAGAAGACAGGTCAAGACATCGCTGCCTTCCCCTCTCTTTCGATTCTTTAACTTTCTTCTCTCGTTTTGAATTTTGCCCCAAGGATTGACGTGGGTTATCATTAAAAGTTGATATGAATTTTATTCCGTGCCACAAAAACTTCTAATAGATGAAAAATTCAGTCTGCGATAAGGAGTTTGTCCTCAGACTTATTCCCGTTTATGGAGGTAATTTACCTATAGCGATTGCGTGATCGGAACGAGTTTATCACGTTCCGATGAGTCTTTTGTCGCCTTTACACTTTCGCCGCCAGGTCATTTGTAATTTTAATAGCCCAAAGTGGCAGGAAAACGCTGTTTTGACGATACTCACAAATCTTCCTAAAACAATGTTTCAGGCATAGCGCGCATAACCCCACCAAAAAAATGAAAAAAAGCGTTTTTTAGCGATTCAATTATTGAACACGCCTGTGACAGTCTACCCCACTCCGATAACTGAACGGACTCTCAACAGTAGGCCCAGTAAATCTATACAGGCTATCACAATCTGTGCTTATTTAGGAAAAAAAGAGAGATATATGTAATTCCTCATATACAAAAAATGTGAACTAACTCGTCACATCCGGAAAAAATGTGAATACATTTCCCTATCACGTGAAAATAGACACACATATAGAGAGAGAGAGAGATTCAATTCATCCCACTCTTTCTCTGAAAGCAATTCAAAAAATATTCAGCACAAAGGATTAATTGATATATGTCACAGGCATCGTCACTCTCTTTATCTCTCTCTCAAAGCAATGTCTGCGCTCTATGTTGAACGTGCATATGTCTCAGAAGAGATGAACTTGTCACAAACACTTTGCCACAGATTCGACATTTCTGTTTCCTTCGAGACGGTTCGATATCTGTGTAATCATTGTCGCTGCTTTCTTGACTTTCATCGTCCGAAGGATTCCAGTCTTCTTTGGAGGATTCTGACGACTCGGAATGTTGAAAATCTATATGCTTATGAAGATTTTCATAACTAGAACATGGTAATCCACATTTTTCACAGTTATATCGTTTAGTATCACTGATTTTATTTGAATTTTTGATCATATTGTAATCATCAAGAATTCCTCCATCTTCTTTACTGATTGTTGGTTTATCAGACAATTTAGATCGTGTTGTTGGTATTTCGGATTTGATATTTCGGCGTTGCTTATTCGCCTGCGCTTTGCTATTGCTTTTGGTGTCTTCTGTGACGTTATCCGTTGCGATTCTTCGCTTGAGAGCCTCTAATTTTTTTGTGTTGTTAAGATCCGGTTCATATTCGCTGTCAGTAGTAAGAGTGTTTGATTCTTCATGTTTTTGAGGTCCACGATCTTCTGTGACAATGTTCGTTACACTTGTAGTTGTGTCCGTTCTTTCTTGTTGGCTGGATATTCGTTCTTCAGCATCCTGCATCTTGTTTTCTGTGTCTGCTGAATCACCAAGGTTTCGAAAAGTTGGCTTTTTCCGGGCAACTTTATTTGCAGTTGGTCCTCTTCCTCTTCCGAGCTGGTTAATGACTCGGTCTTTTTTGGCAGGTTTTTTAACAATCTTGTTCGTGGATTGTTCAGCTTCAAATCTGTGGAATTGTTTGTGTTCCCGTAAAGCCGGTCTTCCCGAGAAGGGATGGCCACATATTTGACATATATGTCTGTAAATTCCACTTGTGTGATTTGTTTCGATATGATCTGTTAATTCGCGTTTTAAACGGAAAAATCTTCCACAAATGATACAGATATTGCCGCAATTCAAAGAATGCTCCTTAAGATGGTGCTCTATGTAGGCAGCTTTGTAAAATGTTCGGCCACATTCCGAGCACGTATTGTCGCTGTTCAGGCTTTTGTGAGATTCGAGGTGGTGTTGTAGTAAAAAGCCTTTACATGGGAATACTTTGCTGCATATTTTACATAAAAAGCCAGCTTTCGGCGATTTTGTATGTAAAATATATTGAGTTTTTGTCCCAAACTTTTTGCTGCATTTTGAACAACTGAATGTTTTTGCTGCTGAAGTCTTTTTTGTGGCTGACTTTTGGTTTTCGGCACCGTCTTTGGTTAACAACCTTAGATTATCTTGAATTTTGTGAACGTACCGATGTTTTTTCAAACTTTCGACCGTCATAAACGTTCGACCACAAAGTCGGCATGGATACGTTTTACCACCGATATGAACTAGATAGTGAATGAGTAGATCATTTTCAGAAATAAATGTTCTTTTACATCGTTGACATTGGTATGGCCGAGGTTTTTTTAGTTCAGCAAGCTCTCGCCTCGTGTATTCTTGGTCTTCTTTGAGCCAATATTCAAGCTCTTTTTCCTTGTTTTTATCAGCAATGGTTTGTGACAAAATTTTCGTAGGATTGCTACGATCATTTTTAGACGTCTCTGACATATTAGCACGCTTCGTAACTATGGCGACGTCCATTTCTTCATTTGCAGTAGAAATGTTGTTGGTATCATTGGTGCCACACTTGCCGTCTTCATCATTCATGAGTACACCTGATTGAGAGGTCGGTTTACTGGTTCTTCTTGGATGGTGATTTTCTGTCACCTGGCCAAAATCGTGTTCATGAGCATAATCATGGTTAGATGTCTCATGATATTGCAATTCATGATGCGATGTCTCATTGTGATGATAGTCAGTCTCATCAACATTTTCCGAGTCATTTGAAGCCTCTTTTACGGGTACTGACTGAGAAGTGGTCTCACGATCTTGGATACTTTCAACTTCATTTTCTGAAGTATTTGAGTCTTGCTTTGTAACTAGAACGGGCTCATAAGCCTTCTTGCGATTGGTCTCATGAATTTTTTGTGAATTGCCAGTTTCACGGTTTGTGGCTTCATCTGAATCATCAACTCCCGGTTGGTCACTGTCAATCTCTTCACTACCGACCCTTTCCGGGGATCGTTTTCCTGCCACCTGGCTAAAATCAGAATAGGCGTAATCATGATCAGATGTCTCTTGTGACTGCAATTCATAATCTGACAGAAGATCCAAATTTTTGTCAATTTTCAAGCGATTTGACATTTTTGCTCCAAATTTTGTTTCGTTTTTTGACGAATCGGCTTCGTTGTGTTGGCGTGGTTCCGAAAATTCGGTCGGATCGGAACTGTCGTAATCAGAAGCTGGAACCAAATGCTTAACACCAAGTTGCTCTTTCGTGACTTCCTCAATTTCCCCAGTGTGCACCATAGTTTTATCAATGGATTGGATTTCTATTGGTCGATATTCAAGCTCAGAGCAGTCAGGTTCTTTAAGGCTGGAGTCATCGATCAGATGCGACGTTGTTGCAGCTTGGAGCTCATTTTCTGTGGTGTTGCACTCCTCGATTTGAACAGGTTGAATGTTGTGGCTGTCCAGTACCATCCCATCGTCAGCTCTCTCAGTTTGCGAACTTGTCTCGTACCTGTGTTCGGCAATAATCCACGGCACCATTTCTGTATAGTTAGAGTTAGTCTGTTGTTGAGATTTCCCAGCAGCAGTAGCGCTGGTAGATGCGATATTGTCCCCCCTTCCATTATTTTCTTCAATTTTTGTTTCGTCAGGATTAAGTTTTGTGGCATTTTCAACGTCTTTGGTACCAACTTTTGAGCGGTCTTCAAGAGATTTA
The DNA here is from genome assembly GCA_030412335.1 of Botrylloides violaceus. NCBI lineage: Eukaryota > Metazoa > Chordata > Ascidiacea > Stolidobranchia > Styelidae > Botrylloides > Botrylloides violaceus. The sequence continues at coordinate 12,515 of JASFYC010000328.1, forward strand.
TTAAAAGATTTACTAAAAGATACCGGTGTTTCTTGGTCAAGAGTTTGAAATTTTGAACCTGTTTGATGTTTCGCATAGCCGTCACGCATGGAAGAGTTATCCAATGAATATCTTCTCAAAGCTTTTTGTAGAGCTGGTACAGAAAGAAAGTGGAGTGGTCTCAACGATGGAAGAGTTGAACGTCGACGGGGTGGCATTACGTTCGAAGTATTCAACGCAATATTTCTATGAGTTTGCAAGATTTCACGGCATTCACGTTCCAATCGTTTGTTTTTGTTTTCGATATGCTTTCTGATTGATTTTTCAATCTCATCGATAATTGTATTCATTTTCGTAACCTGTGTGGCGTCTTCGAAGGATGAACGTTTTGGTTCTTGTTGCTCTGTCTTTGAATCTTGCTCCTGGCAATCTCCTCCTTTAATTTGATTTGCTTCGAGATCATGTTGAGAAACGTTCTTTGTGACCGATTCAAAAATACCGACTTTTTCCGCCTGCGATTTTTTGCATTTTCGTGAGTTTTTTGACAATTTTTGCTCTTTTTGGGACACTTTTTGATATTTTGAAGTTGCCTTGTTTTCTGTGGTAGATGGTCCTGCCCTTTCCTTTAAATTTGAAGTTGATCCATTAGGACTATGTTGACCTTGAGCTATATTGGAGCCAGGCCTAGCAGAAATTATTTTCCGAACAACCACAATATTTTGTGCTTCCACTGTCTTCTTTTTGTTACGTTTTTTCGTTTTTTCAGAAATTTTTTGTGTTGTGTGATGAAATTTTGCATTTTCCACTACAGACGACATATTGTGTGCAAAAACAACAGTTTTATGAGTTTTTTTAGATTTTTTTGGAGGTTTTGCTTTGATGCATGTTTCCGGATCATGATCGTTATTGTTCTCTGACGTAGATCGTTGACGCTTCAATTTTGACTCATCTTTTGTGCTTGACGCACTGACAGTGGATTTGTCTGTTCGTGTGTCGCCAATATCTACGCTCTTCGTAGTGTGCAATTCGGACCGTCCTTCAAGCGACTGGTGTAAATTTGATTGAATAGGTCTTAATTTTGTCATTTTCTTTGTACGATCACTACTCGATGCTTGAACTGGTAACTCATCTTCGACTTGGTCGTACTCTACAGCGGAGTGACGTCGTTGCTTCGTATTTCTTACCGAATTTGACGAAAATGAAGTATTTTGACATGGCGGAGTATATTTTGGTGTAATTTCTGCAGATTTTGGATTAGCTTGAACGTTGTCTGATTCATTCCACGTTGATTCGTCTTTTTGACTCTTTACTGCATGCTCATAATTGATAACCGTGTCGCCCGCTTTCCCCATACGTTCTGGCGGGCGGACCGATGAGTCCAAAGTGAGCGAACAACGTCGAATGGTACGATACTTGCCGGCGTTATCATCCGATTGTTTTGTCATATAACATGTCCTCTTTTTTGACGTGTCACCATCAGTTTTGCTCGACTGGTTTGTGGTCGAAGTGGCTTTTGATTTGAATGCTTTCGTTTTGTTCGTGTCGAAAGATTTTGGTAATTTGCGCTTCATGGCCTTTTTCCCTTTTTTTATCGGTGACATATGCTCGTATTCCGATAACTCTGAATATTGGACGCCGAAAATATGGGTGGCTTGGTGTCTCCTGAAGTCTGTGACGTTTGCAAAAGTTTCCGCACACATATCGCACATTAACTGACCTGATGATGAAACTTTTTGCTTTTTATTTTTTGCTTTTGTGACTTTTGAAATACTGGACTTCGACACAGATGCACCTGCGTCGACCTTTTTCTTCGATGATGATTTTCTGACTTTCTCTTGCTTCTGATCTGGACCTGTGCTTTGTGATGCAATAATATCCACTTTTACGTGACTTGTGCAATCTTTCTTTTCGGTGATGTTTTCATATTGTTTGTTTTCTGGATCGCGCAGTTCTTCTGTCTTGGAGAGCTGAATTGATCCAGCTTTACACTTAGCCATTGCTAGAATGTCAGTTCTATTTATCCACTAACAGATTTAAGCTGAAGAACGGGAAAAAAAATTGATAACTTTTGACAGAGTTCATGCCCAAGCCCATAATTACGGTGATCTATGCCTTTGATAAGCTGGGCCTGCATATTTACTGTATCCGCATACTGGGGATGGTGAGTCTGTCCTTGCCAGAACTGCGGGACTCTGCTCGCTCACTCAATGCAGTTTACGAACCCTATATATCCTACGATATCGGTACATAATACCTAAACACTCACTGCCCGAACCACAGTGCGTCAACTGACACCTCATGCGCGTTGGGCGTAGCATAGCCTATGTATATTATTTTACAACCTTCAGAAATTGCCTACACTTTCCACCATAACAGCTAGCTAGTTCAATGACAGTATATATGTAAGTCAGAACCGACAGCTGATGCGGCGGGGTCTGTAATTAACACAGGCTTTCTCGTGTCACGCTGCTGTGTATCCAGCTCCCGCACTAGAAATACTTGACGCTTTCAGCAATTTCACGGCGCGTTTTCCCGCTTCTGCATTCCCTAAATGCCGGACGCTGCAGTTTCTCTGCGTGCAAAAAATTCCACCAGGGTTGGGCGACAATGTCGGAAATACGGCAGGTCATGTCGGAGATACGGTAGGTATGATGTCGGAAATACGGTAGGTCATGTCGGAGATACGGTAGGTATAATGTCGGAAATACGGTAGGTGAGTGTCGGAAATACGGTAGGTCGCGAAAATGTCGGAAATACGGTAGGTCGAAAATCCGGGAAAAGTAGAGGGTTTGTGGTAATAAAGGGGGATTAGGCTTGAGGTTGAGGGGGGGAGAGAGAGAGAGAGAGCAAAGTATTGAGTCAAAAGTATGAAATCATATTATTTGTATCCGGTATATTGACAGGGTGACCCGATATCATATCGGAACATAAGATTGGGGTATATTTAGCGCATCGCTAGAACTTGAAAATTTTGGCAAATCTTATCGAAAATAGGCCTTGGATGGAATCGAACAACATTGCTAAATTGCAAACCTCCATGTGAACTTTTGAGCATATTCAAGAGATGTGTCGTGAAATGTGTGCCTCCGCTAGATGGTGTGCCAATAAACTCCATGTACCGATACACCGTGTCCCTACCGTATTTCTCCTTTACTCTCTCCCTCCCTCCCCCCAACCTCAAGCCTAATCTCACTTACCACAAACCCTGTACTTTTCCCCGATTTTCGACCTACCGTATTTCCGACATTTTCGAGACCTACCGTATTTCCGACACTCACCTACCGCATTTCCGACATTATACCTACCGTATCTCCGACACTCACCTACCGTATTTCCGACATTATTCCTACTGTCAGGGTTGGGCGTCAATGTCGGAAATACGGTAGGTTTATGTCGGAGATACGGTAGGTATAATGTCGGAAATACGGTAGGTGAGTGTCGGAAATACGGTAGGTCGCGAAAATGTCGGAAATACGGTAGGTCGAAAATCCGGGAAAAGTAGAGGGTTTGTGGTAATAAAGGGGGATTAGGCTTGAGGTTGCGGGGGGAGAGAAAGAGGAAAGTATTAAGTAGGCCTACAAGGTACATGAAATCATATTATTTGTATCCGGTATTGACACAGGGTGGCCCGATATGAGATTGAGGTATTTAACGCATCGCTGGAACTTGAAACTTTTGGCAAATCTTATCGAAAATAGGCCTTGGGCATATTCAAGAGATGTGTGGTGAAATGTGTGCCAATCATGTAACTCCATGTACCGATACACCGTGTCCAGCCGATTACGAAACAGCCAGAAATCATCAAATCGCGACCGTAAGCTATATTGCAAAAAATCGTCCGCTCTGCCTGAATTTCCAGTAGGCTATAGCGTATATACGTGACATCAACTGTCGTATCTAGGACATCGGACTTGCCCTAAATTCCCTGATAGCATATTACCCATTAGTGAGTTATACCAAATGATAGACATAGAATTAAGTAGTTCATATCTCACACGGAATCGATAATTGACCAGCGGTAACAAAATACCCTTCTACTGTTCCGATCATAAAACAACAGTCCCACTCTACCGACCGCAAGCCGAGGCATGCGGATATAATTCGCTGACGCAATTCTGGGAGACATTGCGCCACTCGAATCGAGAGGTCAGGCATTCCGTATGCTTATACATGAAATGGCACACGCCGCTGTTGAATGACTTATAAAAGATTATGTTCCACCGCATGGAAACGAATTCGCAATTATTCGTGACTTGAAAAGACATAAGAAACACTTGCCTCAGGAATTTCAGAATGAACTTGACTACAAATCCATCTTATTGAAAGCGATTAGCATGATAGAGGGAGAGGATGGACTGAATGGGACGGATGGACTGGATGAGATGGATGGACTAAATGGGAGTAGGCCTAATTTTGCGCTTCATTGTTATTATGATTTCGTTTTTGCATATATAGTTATTAGTTACCGCATTCCATTGTTTTTATGCCGTTTCATTTGACGCTTCTTTTTGACAAATGAACTAGATAGGCTACTGATGGGGCGTTTGAGTGGGCGAGCGAGAGGGCTGACGCCTGACGATTTTATTTCTATGCGAAAAATCAAAGGTTTGAACGTCAGTACAATAATGCAGTAGATTGCGTAAGCCTATGAAATGCACAGGCCTAGTGGCCTACCAAGCAGCGAGGGCCGGCGTTTGGGGTAGGCGGGTGGCGATGATTTGATGATTTCTGGCTGTTTCGTAATAGGCGGGACACGGTGTCTCGGTACATGGAGTTTATTGGCACCCCATCTAGCGGAGGCACACATTTCACCACACATCTCTTGAATATGCCCAAGTTCACATGGAGGTTTGCAATTTAGCAATGTTATTCGATTCCATCCAAGGCCTATTTTCGATAAGATTTGCCAAAATTTTCCAGTTCTATCGATGCGTTAAATACTCCAATCTCATATCGGGCCACCCTGTCAATACCGGATACAAGTAATAAGATTTCATGTACCTTGTAGGCCTATTTAATACTTTCCTCTTCTCCGCAACCTCAAGCCTAATCCCCTTTATTACCACAAACCCTCTACTTTTCCGGATTTTCGACCTACCGTATTTCCGACATTTTCGCGACCCACCGTATTTCCGACACTCACCTACCGTATTTCCGACATTATACCTACCGTATCTCCGACATGACCTACCGTATTTCCGACATCATACCTACCGTATCTCCGACATGACCTGCCGTATTTCCGACATTGTCGCCCAACCCTTCTCAAAAATTCCAGGCGAGTTTCCCGAGATCTGCACTTTTAAATAGTCACGTCGTCCTACATTCGCATTGCGGTCCCTTGCTCACTCCACTCATATATTGCGGACGCGAATAGATTTATTTATGTAACAGAACAAAATACGCCAACTTCTCCGAATATACCAGACCTGCTATGTAAGCTTAATCAGCCAGAGTGCAGCACTCACGAGGAATAGAGTGCACATGGGGAACACTGCTCACGAGGTATAGAGTGCACATGGGAACCACTGCTCACGAAGAATAGCGTGCACATGGGGATCACTGCTCGCGAGCAATAGCGTACACGTGGGGAACACTGCTCACGAAGAATAGCGTGCGCATGGGGATCACTGCTGGCGAAAATAAGCGTATAAATTTGGAGCACTGCTCGCGAGGAATAGCGTGCACATGGGGAACACTGCTCACGATGAATAGTGTGCTTGCTCGCTCCGCTAATATAATGCGGACGCGAATAAATATATTTATGTAACAGAACAAAATGAGCGAATTTCTCCGAATACATCAGACACTTGAACCTTCTATATGTAGGCTAAATCAACCCTACAGTTTTTGAATAAAGGATGGTTATTTTCCCGCCTACCTCGCAAATAGGGTAATAAATCCTGTCTTCCCGAAGAAATTCGGATCCCAAGGATTACGCAGGAATAACTCAGCGATCCCGCACATGGTGTCAGCAGGAGATTTATTCCTGAATTATCATTTCAGCCCTGACCGTAAAGTCACTTGAAGAGGTTGATTTGGTTCTGTATATAACTATACTTTATAATATCACTGTGATTCTTCTGTTGAATCGTCAGAGACAACTGTCACTGATGGAGATTCAGTGGCCCCGATCACTAACTGGGTATCACAGTCAGAATGCAAGGGTTTGGTTTCATCGGCAGTCGTCACTAATGTATCATTCGGTGTGTCAGAAGCACCGGTCGAAGACCCAGATTCCGAGACAGTTTGTACTGACACCGAGTCAGAGTCATTCTGCAACAGCGGAGGATCGGACACAGCTGCCGATACGTCACTTGGTGTCTCAGAAGCAGCGGTTATCAATGTATCACTCGGTGTCTCCGAGAGCTCATCATTAAATAAGTCTCTATCGAATTCTTCCGTTAAGAAATCTAAAGAATTGGTGCTCGGTATGCCAAGATCTTCAAACTTTTGCAAAACTTTTTTCCATCGTTCAACGTTCAAATTGTATTTTTTGTAAACCTCAGAATAAGCAGGAAAAAATTCTGCTAATACCCTGTAAAATTTGAAATAATAGTTTGGTTGCAAGACAACATCGTACGAATTCGTATAACTGATTAAGGAGTGCAGCTCCGAAGGCTTGTGAATCTAAGTCTCGACCAAGGCTGGATGTTAAATCTGTGGTGAATCTTCTTTACGATATCTATTTATTTTGCCTACCATTGGCTCTACTAAATTCAGTTGAAAGTGTGTGAGTGTGTGTGTGTGAGAGAGAGAGAGACAATGAAAGAGAATGCCAGGTTCCATCATCAAACAAAACATTTTTAATGCCATCGGCACCACAATATTCTTCAGCAGACGAACCGATCGCATTAACATTTACTTACTTGTAGACAGGCCCTGCAATGTGTTCCATAAAATTGATCTGTAGCTCAGGAACACAAGCTCGATCTCGATCATTGATTATCGCCGGCCTCGCTCCCATAGACTTCTCCTAAACAACCAAGACATGTTGATCAGGGGGTGCAATCCGTAGTGAAGCCCACACACTCGTGCAATTACTATAGTAGGGTCGTTCAAAGGGGATGGAGTGAGACGGAGTGAAGCGCACACAAACATATTTTAGGAAATATGCAAAGCTAAATACACGAAGTTCACTTCTCCTAAACAGCTCAGGACTGTCAGTTACAATTACTTTGGTAGCGTCATTCAGAGGCGACGAGATGTAGCGAAACCCATATACCCGGGCTTTAAGGGCCCCATAAGAACTGAAATCAAGGAAATATTAAGCGATCACAGTTAGAGGGATGAACACTCGGAATCGACTCGAAAGTGTTTCGATTCGACCGAAAATTTCGAATCAGGCTTACTACTACCACCTAGCGGACGTCAAACTCTTTTCGATTATCGAGGTCGATATTCATGATTTTTGGATTATCGATATCGGCCATCAGTTATGTGAAAGGCCGATTATCGTATCGGCCTTGAAAAAACCAATATCGGTCGATCTCTAGTAAATACATATATCTTACCATGTCTCCTTGGTGAAAAAATTCCCTGTAGATTAAGTGCTGAAAAAGAGAATAAAATATGTCATAAATAAGATATTTTTAGTGGCCTGTGTACCACCAGTGTGAAATTTTCCACTAGGCTGGTCACGGTGTATCAAACCACGTTATTTGGCATGGCTTGTTTGTCACAACCGTCTCAATTTGTTAGGGCTTCCCACGACCCAAGCTCACTGCTGTGTTTTTTGTATTTTTCCAATCTTTTGTTTGATCACTGAGGTCGCAAGCGGTCATGCATAAATGAAGAATCATCATTTTTTGCTCTTCATCGCAATCTTTCGGAGCCAATTTCTTTTTTGCCATGTCATTCAGAGTCGGCAAATTTTGAAGATGACGACCCAGATCGGTTGCTAAGATGATTCCCTTCACCAAGTCCAAGACTTTCACATATTTCTGAGAATTATAACATTAGTTGTGAATCGTCTTTACGATATATCAAAGAATATAGTGGAGCCGATGGTGGACGATCAATAGATTTATCGTAAAGAAGATCATCACAGATTTAACGCCCAGCCTTGATTTATTGAGAATTACAACATTCACAAGCTTTTGGAGCTCCGCTCCTTCATCAGGTGAAGGCGGTCTCAAGAAGTAAAAATTGTGCATTGATATTTTAAGGGCTCTGTGAGCCTTAAAACCACACCATGAAACAGTTGATCCTGATTTCTGGTCTCCGAACCTTTCTCATGTTTATCAGTTACTGACGATCAATAGATATCGTAAAGAAGATTCTCCACAGATTTATCGTCAAGCCTTGGTTTATTCAGAATTAAAACAGTCACAAGATTTCTGGTCTCCGAACCTTCCTCATGTTTGTTTATCAGTTACAAATTGTGATTGCGTCGCCTTCCTGCTAATTCACATGACCCTATTACCCTACTTCTGTAAGAATATAGTGAAGCCGATGGCAGACGATCAATAGATTTCGCAAAAAAGATTCAATGTCCATTCATTATTAAAGTGGCAAATTGCTGCAGAGCTTCATAATCCTACTTATTGTAAAATTGCCTCAGGGCTATGTTTCAAATGAAAGCCTGGCAAAGTGAGTTGCAAGTTGTAATAGTATACGCTTGAGGCAGAAAGGTGGGATTTGTAGCCGTATGCTAGTTACAATACAAGATGTAAGAGGTATATGTTTACTGGGCAAAGAGTCTTCTAAATTGCGTGGCGTACGTGATATATCAGCCAGCTTACTAATCCCAGGCAGCAGAGAAGAAGGCCTTATGTGGATGTTGTTATTAAGGATGATATGAGGACTGAAGAGGTTACTAGGAGTTAACGGCTCAACTGTGATCGGTTGAGGATTCTGGAAGCCGGAGAGACAAAAATGAGCATTAGGTCACAGAAGGTTATAGAGGAAAGTGATTTGCTTAAACTAGAGTTAACATTATTAAATTTCTTTTGCCTGGACGTATTTAACATGACTATATCTCTATATATAGCAATATATCATAGAAGAGAGAAAGAGAAAAAGAGAGAATTTCAAAGGATGAACTGAACCATTGCAATGAAGAAGCAAACATTCTTACGAGGCGCTGGAATTATTGTAATTGTTTATCTCATTGTATTGTTATTTAATGGAACAATTTCAAAAAGCTTCGATAACGGGAAAAAAATCTTACAAGAGCAAGTTAAAGATGGAAATTTTTTGGGGAAAATTGACAAAACGAAAAAATCTGCCAAAATTAACTCAAAAAATCTGCCAAAAATACTTGATACCCAAAAGCTGGATAATTTGAAGAAAATACAACAACAAAAACAACAGAAAAAGCCAAAAATTGTGGAAAATAAGAATGAAAAAAATGCGCAAATTTCAAACAACAAAAAGCAACGAATTGAGCAAAATAAGTACGCAACAATCGACAAAAAAGTTGCCAAAAATGCAAAAAACTCAAAAATTCAAACGATAACAAAAGATTTACAAATTATACTAAAACATATTGTGCAAAGAAGTTTCCATGACGATAACCAAATTTCGTGTAAAAAAGGATTTTATTCTTTGAACGGAATGCCGGAATGCAAACCGTGGCTGACATGCAGAGAAATCAACAGCCCAGATATCTTACAGAGGAAAAGCCAGCTTGGAGGGGGAATTGGGAAGCTGGTGAGTATAAAGACCTGTTCACATTACGCACGTAACGAGAGTCAGTTGACCCTTGAACCTCGCCGTAGTCAACCGTGACCTCTTTGGATCAACGATGCCAACAAAAAATTCACATCGAGCGCAAAACTTTACGCGCCTAACACTTGGAACCAGAGTCAGTTTTAGCCACATGATCGCAAAACGTCAACAACCATAAAGATTTGTGCTCTGATGTCAGAAATCTTATGCGGCGCGAGCGTAAAACCGATACTTGACATCAAATGCTCAGTGTCAACTGTGAACAAGGCCTTGGACTGAGGACAGCCACGGGTACGCATAATGCGAGCTTGTCATTGCTGTTGTTTGAACGTAAAAGCGCGAGACGCACGGCGTGAACGAGTCATATATCAGTACTACGCAGAAAGTGAGCCCCAGACATTAGAAATTGTGGATTCCAATCAGTAGTAACCAATGACTACGGTGATACCTAATTCGAACGGTACCCAAACTTTTAAAGGTTTTTCACGGTCTGGTGAGTGGGAGGTACCCGGTTGCTATAGCAACGAGCAGAAACCCTGGCAAAAGAATACTAGCGGATCGAGTGAAGGAAGGAAATAAGAACTTGATGCTGCTCCAGCCTTCGCCGTTTGTAATACAGGTAAATTATTCACATCCAATGGAGCCACCCACAACCCTTCACATTGACAGATTCGATAGACCACACCACCACCTAGCAGACGTCAAATCGTTTAGGTAGAAACTTTTTCCTGCGACGCTCACTTCCTCATTTTCTCTGACACACTCCTTGCTCAGCCTCTTCTTAATGCTCTACACCTATTTTTGACGGGATGCTTTTCAGCGATATGATAATGATTTGTTGTTGTTTTATATTCATGGCGTTTTCACCCTACTACGGTCATGTACGCCAGTTCAATGCGTAGTGCACGTGTCAATACTTCTGGTTTATAGCCTCAACCCTTCCCGATACCGAATGCCAAGCTGCCCAAGCAGACGAGGAACGGATACCAATTTTAAAGTCTTTGGTTTGACTCGGTCGGGAATAGAACCTGGTCCTCCTGATCAGAAGGTGAACAGTCAAACCATCCAGCCAAGGTGGGTGGAGGTGGGAGGGGGCAAACCCCTATCAGTGGTGCGTGATGTAATATGTAAATAAGTTCTCTGTCTCCCCCAGGTGGTAGGATACTGCGAACAAGGATCAAATTCAACAATACTCACGGAATCTTGCGACGGCTGCTTGGACTTATTTAAAGTAAAAAAACGAAACCAGGGTAGTTTCAAAAAGTTTGATGACATCATCAAAATCGAATGGCTCATTAAAATAATCGGAGGATTTGACCTACTACACCACTCGATGGAGCTACCGAGAGTTCACTGCGATTTGCACACTCCGGACGAGGTCGGTAAAAATTGCGAGTTTAATGCCAGCTACAGCTGCATTTCTTTGACCGTATTATTGAAACAGTTTCTCAGCCAGTACATTCGGTTGGAGGACGGACAAGTTGTTATGAGCGACGTAGATGAGATACCACAAGTAAATGAAAAGAAAAAGTACTTCGCTCACTGCACGTATGTGATTTTTATCAAAATTTATCGGTGTATAAAAAAATTCTTTGATTACGTTCGTCGAATATTGATACTGATCGAACGATTCAAAATAGCTCAGTGACTCTCTGTCTCTCTCTCTCTCTCTACCTACATTTCCAGTTTGATATACAAGTTGATGAAATCTCTCTCTCTACCTTTCGCAATTCGATTCAAAATCATTTTTCACAGGGAAGAAACAAACGGTATCATGAAAGCACCGGAATTCATCGCACCAGAGCAACGCTACACGCAGAAAGAATTCGGCCAAAGAAAGTCAAGAAAACCAATCACCGAAAAATCAGATATTTGGAAAATTCCAGATATTGCAAAAACAATCATGAAAGACTCAAACTTGGAAGAAAATTTGATGCAAAAAATGGAAAAACTTCATTCAAAATGCAAAAATAAAAACCCAAAATTAAGGCCGACGGCGAGAACAATTTTGGTTGAATATCTTAAATATTATAAACAAACATTTTTGTGACATAAAAATTGACATTTGACTGCTCTGTTAGCCGAATAAATTAAGTGGAGGATGGGGGATGGTGACTGGGTCTAAAAAGTCAGGTCAGAGTGGGGATGTTTAGAGTGTAGTTAGGATTTGTTTCAGCTCTGTGGAAAGACACTGACTCCATTGGCACTTCATCTTTAGCTAAATAATGAAGACAGCAGAAAAGGGGGCTTAGTAGTGGAGGGTGTAGCCGGGGTGAAGGTGAAATTAGAAGGATGTAGCTAAGACGGGTTTCAGAGACTCCATTGAGGAATTTGTCTACAGCAGCGGCCTACTAGTTTTTAGTGAGTAGCCATTCCGGTGGGTTGTGGATGTTGAATGGTCTTCAGTGGGAAGGGGGTCATTTAAATCCTACTGTGGTAAGTTGGGGTCATGACCTTTCTATCAAGTCACGGCTTTCATTTTTTGCCTCGAAAGTATAAATCTTGAATATAAACGCTCACCGAATTGCTCATGTTTTCAAAAATGTTGCATGATCCCGAGTTCAAGATGCTCATTGCTTGTGCGAAATGATGTTGCTGTTAATACAAATTTTAATAGGATGTTTCTATTTTTCTGGTCCGCCATTTGCGTGTTCATAATATTATTGAGTTTTGCATAAAATGTCCGTTCGTTTGGACTCCTTCCTTCTCAAAGGTTTGAGTCCAGCCGGAAATTTTCAAAACCAGAAATTTCAGTACGTCATCATAGGTTTAGTATAGGGAAAGCACAATGTTATTTTTGGCCAATGAACCCCTCTGCAATATTTTCCCCGATAGCCGTCTAGGGAGTAAGCTATGGATAATGTTTTAAACATCTTTGGTATGACGCGGTCCCGATATTTCAACTTATGGCCGATGATCTACCATCACAACACACATCAACTCCTACGTTTGTCAGGACTCGACCGATATTATAATTGACCTTCCATTAAATAGAGAAGCTGGCGTCAACTCTATAGCAAAATGCACATTCCGCAAGCTTCACATTGACACTAAAAGTCATAGGTCACTAAAACTCACTAAAGGTCATAGGTCACTAAAACTCATTAAAGGTCATGGGTCACTAAAGCTCACTGAAGGTCATAGTTCACTAAAAGTCATAGGTCACTAAAACTCACTAAAGGCCATGGGTCACTACAGGTCGCTAAAAGTCATAGGTCACGAAAACAAAAACTTACTTCAAGGACAGAACCTTGGTCACTAAAACTCACTAAAGGCCATGGGTCACTACAGGTCGCTAAAAGTCATAGGTCACGAAAACAAAAACTTACTTCAAGGACAGAACCTTGGGAACTATAGAGAGCCGCAAGAGTGGATTTCTAGAAAAAATAATATAATTTTATGAGAAAAAAATCCATAAACGCCGTCCACGGAGCACCTTTTCACAAAGTCAGTGAACAGCTAAATAAACATCCACCTGATTTCGAGGCCGATAGGCTCGATAATTTGATTCACTACAACAGATTTTTCCCGCCTTTTCAGTACGCAATTAAATGAAATATTCAGAATATCAAACACCGGGTGACGCTATAGATCTTGATTCAAAATTGCCTCCGAATTCGATGAAACGTTTTGGAAGCGAAGGTAATTTCAAATTGAGATCTATAGCGCCGCCCAGTGTTTGATTTTTCTTTTTCGGTCCACTTTGGAAAGTGGACCTCAAGCTACCTCCTGTGGGTTGCTGATGCCTTGAATCGAAACAAAACAAAACTCACTGAAGAAATCTGAAATGCATTATTTGTTCCTCTATGGTCGATGTCGTGGCAGAGACTTCCAGTCAGGAGCGCCAGCACTTCTAATTCACTGAAAACAGAAGATATCGTGAAGAAGATTCACAACAGATTTAACATCCAGCCTTGGTTTATTCGGAATCACAATGTTCACAAGCTGTAGACACTGTTTATTTTTGTCCTTGCAGAAAAGACACTGTATTTTTGTTGTTATATGAAAAATAGTGGAGCCGATGGCGGACGATCCAAATAGTAATAAATATTATAAGTCACCACAGATTTAACGTCCAGTGGATTATATTCCAATAAACTGGACTGGTCGTTAAATCTGTGGTGACTTATTCCACCTATTAGCCTACTCTTAGTCCTTATTTGATTTTTACCGCATTTACACAGACAAAGAGAAATAGAGAGAGAGAGAGAGAGAGAAGCCTTTACGATGAGCAACAACGTTACTTCCTTACCCGAATACGCTTTCAAAATCCAAGTTTTTTGCAAGCGAATACGCGTGATGAACGACAGAGAACGCGTGATCCCAGTTATGGTATGGCGGGTTCCGATATCCCTCTTTAACCATGAGTATAAATTTAGCGAGAGTCCGATTGTTGATATGGAAACGAGACACGAGGCCGAGATCTATGTACATTTGAATAATTGCCTGAAAAAAATGAGAATCGGAATCAAAGGTATAAATTTCACAAATTGAAACAAATATATAAATGGAAAATAACTCACAAGCATTCGGAGCTTCACCCTACTATAGTAATAGATAGAATTAGTCGCCACAGATTTAATGTCCAGTCCAGTTTATTGGAATATATATCACAAGTTTTGGGAGCTTCACCCTACTTTAGTAGCAGATAGAATAAGTCTCTAAAGATTTAATGTCCAGTCCAGTTAATTAGAATATAGTTTACAAGTTTTGCGAGTTCCGCTCCATCATATGAAGAAGATGGAATGGGCATGGTGATAAAATGAGGCAAAAGGTGTAGAACAGGGGTGTCCACAACTACGGCCCGCGGGTCGCGGCCCGCATGTCGCTTGTTGCCGCGCAGGCACACAGAATAAATAAATAAATAATAAATAAATAATAAATAAATAAATATTAAATTAATAATTTCAACCATAAATAAATATCATAAAATATCATAAATAAATAAATAATAAATAAATAAATAAATAAATAATAAATTAATATTTTCATACCGAACAACGTAGATTCGGAGAGAGATCGCGAGGTATGTAGCTGAAGTTGCTGAAGTCAGGATCAAAGTCCGTGACATGAGTCGGCAGTGACGCAAGAGAAGATCCAACGTCTTCGTCCAAAATCTGAAATTTTCACTCACAAGAACTGTGTTTCGCGATATTTAAAGTTATAATGGTCACATTGAATCGAATATTCGAACTGTCAAACACTGGGTGGTGCTATAGATCTGAATTTGAATTTACTTCCAAATTTGATTCGCTCATGGGAAACACTGTGCTCACAGGGAACGCTGGCCTCGTTGTTGACAGCCTGTTCAGTAAGGATGATCACGTCTATTGAATTTGGGGCCAATTTTGATTAGAGATCTATAGCACCACCTGGTGTTAAAAACTATTTTCAGTTTAAGCTCATTTTTGGTTGTTTTTGAAAAGATGAGTGACTTCATTCAGCGAGCCTCGGAAAAGGTGTGTATTGTGAACATCATTTTTTTCACCGAGAGTTTTTACCAAGCTCATGGGCAACACGGTGCTCACAGGGAACACTGCCCTCGGGAAACCACGAGCTCATGGGGAACACTGCCCAGCGAGTGTCCCATTAGGAGGGAAGCAATGCAAGAAAGCGATATTGTCACGACTTACAGGAAATATATACGGTAATCAAGTTAAGTAGGATACCCTGTACTAAGCACAAAAGCTTTTACACAAACCTTCATGTGATACGTCATAAGTTCGTTTGCCAGCTGATTCCGACATTGTACTTCGATTACTTGCTTATAAAGCAATGACTAACAAAATGAAAATTTTCCGTAAAAATTGACAAAAATATGAGTTATTTCAAAATGATTACGTGAGATATTGATATTCCGGAGAAAACAGCAAATCTTTCAGCAAGCTCGACGTCATATTGAGTGAAGCATCGACCTGGAATTTTATTGAATCTATATATTAAAACCCTATGGTGTACGGTGTACCACTTTTAAGAGCCGTGCTCTATGACGTCATACAGAAAAATCATCTGATGCGGGTTTATTTTCGACCAAACTCTGAATTTGTTTATCCCAGCGCTACTGACGTTGGGGTGGACGACAGAGAGGACTTAGACGTCACGGGTGACGATCGCCGAAGCGGCTCAACTTTGAACACTGTCCAAACCCAAACCTCGATGCAAGTTGACGAGGAAGGCAGTAGTGGTAACAATAGACATGGATCAGTGGTGTCGCTGAGTGGGGTAAGGTCAAAGGTTACGCGTTACGCCGCAATACATACTGATGCTGACGTTATGGTGGTCGACAAAGAGCAACGGTGCAGTAGAAACACAGACAACACAGGAAGGTGAACAAGCATACCACCTTGAACTGTGTCCAAACCCAAACAAATAGTGGTTACAGTGGTGTCGAAAAGTAGGTTGGGGTTTCTAACAGACTCTTACCTTTAAGCTTATTACAAAGTTGCGAGACTCCGACAACGTCTGAAATGAAAATGGAATATTTAACCAAAAAGTCAGCAAAGACTCCGAAAGTTAGCACTTACTGCCTGCATCGTCCTTGATAGGAAAGCATAGAACATTCCTACAGAAATTTAGAGAATTTTTTAGCAGCGTTCTGTGTAGACATACATTAAAAAGTATTATCATGCAGAGAAAAAGTGACTTTTGTTGTGAACAGTCTACCTAGGAGAACGGAGGAAGAAATTCAGATACAGAACGAGTTACTGAGTGACGCAAACTTGACGTCCGAAACTGTTCAGAATGAAAAACAGGCTCTGTCTCTTGCCGTTTTGAACCAAATCCTATTGGTGGCCTGATCCAAAAGTTTACGCACAACGTTCTTGAAACTTTTTGCCACCACTCAAGTCTGCTAGTACCCGAATAAGCACTTGGGGCAGAGACACACCGACGTCTAACGCGGTTTTGTGGACACGATCAGCGGACGCCTAATGCCTGGTTTACACAAACCACACAATGGAGTATCTGGTAATTGTTGAACCTGGATGAGCCCACCAATTGGTAGCTGCTCTGCGACTGCCCTGGCGTCTAGTCTGAAGAAATCCATATAAAAAAATATTGCACCTCTGCATGATGGGATAATTTCATGCCTAGCGAGTGCCTAACTATCTGAACGTACCTTGTCGTAAAACCAGTCGCGTCATCGATTCCGCGATAAAACAAAGGATGAGAATATGCGTCAGTGATGTTCAAAGTCTTCCCTGGAATTAAATAAAAACATCTCATCGTAATGAAGAAAAAACATAGATGACCGGGCCACGAAACAGTGGCTGCTCTGATGTCTAGTCCATAGAGACAACAAATTCTACGTCAAATGAAAAAAGAAATGGAACAATACAGTGCGCAGGCAAAGTCTCGCTATGACAGGTGAAGGCTAGTCCAGCCATGATTTAATACCAGTGTGAGTGCACCAGTGTGGAACTCTGAAAGTGTGGACAGTGGAAGCCTATCCAGCCATAATCACTCGCCCACAGAAGTTGAAAACTAGCCACAGCTGTGAGGTCTATTCAACACAAACCTGTTGTCGCAACATGGCCAGCAATTCCTCTCGTTAACGGGATTCTAACTTCGTTCATACTCTGAAAAATTAATTCTTCGTGACATAAAAAAATTGGGAGTAATAGCTGAACGATTTCAACCTCAAACAATCACAGCACGATGCACACTGAAGACGTCACAACACAAAATGCAAACATGCAGAAACTTAAAGTGGACGTTCAATAGATACCGGTATCGTAGAGAAGATTCACTAGAGATTTAACGAGCTTCAAAAGCTTGTGAATTATATTCCAATAAACTGGACTAGACATTAAATCTGTGGTGACTTATTCTATCTATTACTATAGTAGGGTGGAACTCCAAAAGCTTGTGAATTATATTCAAATAAACCAGATTGGATTTTAAATCTGTGATGACTTATTCTATCTATTAATATTATTTTCGCATTTTTAAATAGGAATCTGCATTGTCGAGTATTGTTACGTGACATGGATGTGCGGAATGCGCTAGAGATCAACTTAAATTTAAATTTGTTCAAGGCCGAAGGCAAATTACATGCCATTGGATTATCTGCATCACAATAATATTTCCGCAATTGTTACAACACTCTGACATAACAATACACAACAACGACAATCGGTACCGCGCCGTCTGGAATCTCCGCAGGTGATCCATGAAGAAAAACACTCTAAGGGAGTATGAATGAGAAGTTAAGTAACATCTGAACTGGGGACGGGGACTCCTAATCAAATATTAGGAATCACTTCGAAAGCAATTTCCAGTTGGGATATGTGGCGCCAACTAGTGTTTGGCCTTTCTACAGTAATAACCTCATTCTTTGTTGCCAGGATTCCGAGGAAGACACTTTTTGTATTCAGAGAAAAAAAATTTCGCTCCATCCTATTGAGCAGCCATATTCAGTGACTATGGCAACAACGACAATGCATGGTCAAATTTCCATTTTTTAATACTATACTTCTCGCAAGTTGATTAAAATAATCAACATTGTGATGTCAAACAAACACAAGCAAAAAAAATTATGACATCACAATATGCAATTTTTTTGGCAAAAGTAAAAAACCAAAAAAAATTTTCCAAGTCATATTGTGTCAAAACAATGGTTAGTTAGTGACTAAAGGTCAGTATAAGCGTGCCGTCGTGCAACTAAGTCTAATTAGCAAAAACTATCAGAAAGAAAAAGAGTCGAGCGTTTTATGATGTCATCGTTCTGTCTCTGTTAAATCGTTATCACGGATTTTTTGTGTTATTTTCATTGTATCATTGTGATATCATACTTACGTCAAATTGGCTATTGTTGGATACTAGCATGACCTAACAAATACATCACAAAGATTGTCATTTCTACCCAAAATGCATCAGCAAATATTTGGAATTTTACCCAAATTGCATCAGAGCAAGATAGACATTTTCACCCAAAATGAGCCAGTCAACGTCTGAATTTTTACCCAAAATGCACCACTTAACAGTAGGATTTTTACCCATAATGCAACAGATCGATGATCATAAAACACCTGACTCTCGAAGCAGAAAAACCCGTGCAATATTTTTTACCTCAAAGTCGTATTGACGTGGATCTAAGGACTGAAAACCAAAAGTTCAAGAAATTCACAAAATACAGAAAAAAGGAAAGCTTGAAGAAAGGCGTCAGTTCCACTCAGCTATCCAAGTGGTTCAACTCCGTTTGGGTTCTAATCGGGTTCAATTCCTGATGTCACAAGCTCGAGGGGTTACGTTAGGTTGCCGTTCTACTACAGAAGAGACCAAGGCAAGAAGTGCTTCAGTGACCGGTCGCTCACTTGGCTGAGATGTTTGACTGTCTACTAATCTGGAGGTACCGGATTGCCCGCTTTCTGATCGGGAGGTTCCAGGCTCGATTCCCGACCGAGTCAAACCAAAGACTTTAAAATTGGTATCATCCGTTCCTTCTCTGCTTGGCAACCAGCTTCGGAAGAGTGCGGAGTTGTGGTTGTGATAGTGATCCGGGGTATAAACCAGATGTATGGACACGCGTACTAAGCATTAACCTGGCGTATATTACCATAGTAGGGTTGAATACATCGTACATTCACAACAACAGCAGGAACCCCTCCCATTTACCTACAGGCACACCAGTACCACATTTAATGTCAGTTAATAAGTCATGGAACATGGGTGTGCAAAGGGTTCGTATCTCTCTCTCTCTCTCTCTGTTATATGGAAGTTAGAATGTGACCATAATGCAATAGTAAAATTTTCGATTATGCAACAGCAGAGTACTGAGTGCTTCGAAAATAACCAAGGAAAGAAACTATTCCCATAATGCAACAGCAGAATACCGAGTGCTTCGAAACTATTCCCATAATGCAACAGCAGAATACTGAGTGCTTCGAAACTAAGCAAGGAAAGAAACTATTCCCATAATGCAACAGCAGAATACCGAGTGCTTCGAAACTAATCCCATAATGCAACAGCAGAATACTGAGTGCTTCGAAACTAAGCAAGGAAAGAAACTATTCCCATAATGCAACAGCAGAATACTGAGTGCTTCGAAAATAACCAAGGAAAGAAACTATTCCCATAATGCAACAGCAGAATACTGAGTGCTTCGAAACTAATCCCATAATGCAACAGCAGAAATCCCATATTGCATCAACTAAAGAAAAGGCAATCCACTAAGTAGGCTGACAGCAAAGGAAAGAATCGACCATTGAAGAGGGCATCAGGTCAAAACAGGGCGGTGGTTAATTCCCTTCAAAAATCAACGTAAGGCTTCCTTAAATATCTGTTTTGTGAGGGGTTTGGTGGTTTCACTTCACTGGTCACAGGGCAGGGCTAAAGATTTTACAAAAATCCGGGTCTTTAGATTTGAGTGACGTCGCATTCTAGTGATAACGACTATACGATAATTAACAAACCATAACCATGTTTTGACCGGACGCCACAGCGAAGTAAAACTGTCATACACAAGGCAGGAAACAGAAAAAGGAGCTATTCCCATAATGCAACAGCAGAACTCCCATAACTCATCAGGAACAAAATTTGACCTCTCAACCCAAACACTGCTACAAAAGAAAACAAGGAGCTGCTTCCATAATGCATCAGCAACAAAATTTGACCTCTGACCTTACTGATGGTAAAGAGCCATAAACAAGGAGCTATTCCCATAATGCAATACTATAAGAAATTGACCTCTGACCTCATCGACGGTAACAATGCCGTCAAAAACTTTGGCAACTAGTTCTTCACTTTCTTTGTTAACGAGAAAGACAGAGCAACGTTCTGCTTCAGTGAGCGCTCGAGCTTCTTGGACTATCTGACCGAGTAGTATTGTGACATCATCTAAAATAACAATTGCAAATTAGGCAAGGATCGAATGGTGAATTTATCAGTCACAAAATCGGTAGGTTGCAGGTTTCAATGGTGTCGTCTCTTTCTCTCTCTCTCTCTCTTTCTATTTTAACTGAATAGTGAGGAGCCAATCAGTAGATATCGTGTGGATTGACCGCAGATTTAGCTCCAATTCTTCACTTTTTGTTACTAATTTATTCCCATCCTCACTCTCTCTCTTCTCCTCTCTCTTCTCTTTCGTGCTCCTCCCCCCATCTCTCGATTTCTGCTCACTTTCTCTTTTCCTCTGCCCACTCTCTCGTTTCCTGCGCATCCTCATTCTCTCTTTTCCTTTTCCTCACTCTCTCTTTTCCCACTCCTCTCACTATCTTCTGGGTCCATTCATTTGTATTTGGCTGTATTTTATTTGTGGTGAGACATTGGATAGCGCACCGAACCGCTTTAATTTAGGAGTGTATCCTTCTTGTCGCAGTGCTTTCTATTTCTACTGAATTGGGACGGGCCAGAGGGGGCTATGGATGAGGAACTTATATCATTTCATCCTAATTAACTTACCTAAATGAGTGAAAAGATTCTTGGCAATTTGCAGCATTGATTGGCACTCGTTTTTTGCTTTTTTCTCTTTTTGAAGAGCAATCGAGGAGGAGAGAAGCGTCCAAGTGTAACGGAGACAAGTCTCGATATCCGAAACATCTCTCACAGAGAACCTGCCAAAAATTAAAATAGAGAACTCTATCCGGTGTGGAAAACGGTCATGGCGCTGTCTGCCATATCAGAAAGACTAGGTTCAAATCCTGGACGTGAAATCTGTGGTGACTCTTTCTATCTATTACAACAGTAGGGTAATTTCCCGAAGGTTTGTGGATTATATTCCAATAAACTAAACTGGACATTAAATCGATGGTGACAGATTCTATATATTATGGTAGTATGGTAACACCCTGAAAACTTGTGAATTATATTCTAATTAACTTAAATCTGTGGTGACTTCTTATATCCATTACTATTTGGATCGTCTGCCACGGGCTCCACTATTTCTAATACCTCTTATCTCCCAGTTTATTGGCAGCACAGACAAGACAGGTGACCTCTTTTGACGTTTGTGACAAAACAGGCACACACAATAGTGATGTCACTTTAACTTCGAAAAGCTGTTGAAGCATGCTCTGTTCGTTCTATCGAAAAAAATAAAAAATAAAATAAAGGACTGTCCAAACAGTATTATATAGAATAAGTCAGGTCGGGTGATGAAGGAGCAGAGCTCCCAAAAGCTTGTGAATTATATTCTAATAAAGTGGACTGGACGTTAAATTTGTGGTGACTTATTATGTATCTATTATTATAGTAGGGTTGAACTCCGAAACCTTGGGGAATTATATTCTAATAAAATGGACTGGACGTTAAGTCTGTGGTGACTTATTCTATCTATTATTATAGTAGGGTTGAGCTCTGAAAGCTTGTAAATTCCAATAAACTGGGCATTACATCCGCGGTGGGTTATTCTATCTATCAATAATATATATACAATAATATAAAAATAATACAACAAAAATCCATGATCTCAATACGGCTCACCTGAGTGAATTGCTTCATGATTCGCGATTGCTTGCTTCTCGCGATGATTCCGAAGAATCCCCCTCGAAGCTGAAACAAGGTATTGTGTCGCAAATAATGAGTAGACAGGTGGACAGGAGGGGTTTGCAATTTGTCACTGCGCCAACTTCACAAATTAAAAAGTGGTCTTTAATGCTTGATAGGAAATCCAAAGTATTGATAAGCACCAATCTAATTGGCTTGACAGGCCAGGCAGTGGCCCAAAAGCTACGAGTCGAATGCCTCTGAGATAGTCAGCTCATTGACTATGTTGAGACCTATTTCGTATTACTTAGTACTAGGCTTATATTAACTAGAAATCAAGTAAAGCTAAACAGAAAACAAACGAAACGCTAACGAATAAACAAGACACAACCAGCACACGTTGCATCCGAAACAAGAATGAGTCGGTACGAGATACCATGTAACACAAACGTACCAGACACCACCAAGTGGTCAAAATAATTAACACAAAGAGCAATCATCACATTCATCACAGGTTACTTAAGGAAAACCACATTAGTCAAAAAATACCTTACAGACCATGCCTAATAGCAAACTAGCCTGTCTCGGGTGTAAGTTGGGAATGGGGATATGATGATGGTTCAAGTAATTGAAAAAGTCATTTGGACAAGGAGACTTTGGTGATTCACCTCTCTACTTACCGAAGTGAAGAATTCTGATTCCAAAACCGAACTTCCGACAACTTGACAGACAAAGTTTTGTGTTTCTTCCTCAGCAATCAACAAACAGCAAGTCTCACAGCACAGTTCGTCTAGAAGCTGAAATATAACATTCAAAAGTTCAGGAATAGGAAGGGAAGTAAGTGTAAAAAAAACTACAGGTACAGTGCCACAAAACTAACCCCACTACGGTCATGCTACACAGGACAGGCAGTAGACAAACTTGTACAAGTTAGCATCAGTGTTCTCCATGAGCAGTTATTATGGACAGTGTTCCCCATGAGCACTTACTAAGGACAGTGTTCCCCATGAGCACTTATTATGGACAGTGTTCCCCATGAGCATTTACTAAGGAGTGTTCCCCATGAGCACTTATTATGGACAGTGTTCCCCATGACCACTTATTATGGACAGTGTTCCCCATGAGCCTATTTTGTGTAGTGTTTCCCATGAGCACTTATTTTTTGGACAGTGTTCCCCATGAGCCTATTTTGTGTAGTGTTCCCCATGAGCACTTATTATGAACAGTGATCCCCTCTCCTGCTAGGAATTCGACATCGTTGTTTTGGATTTATGCCGTATTCACCCTGCTAAGGCCATGTACGTAAGGTAAATGCTTACACATAGGTTGGTGCACGTGTCGATACTTCCGGTTTACTGCCCGGATCTCTATCAAAAACACAACCTTCTACATTCCTCTGATATTGACTACCAAGCAGAGGGAGAACAGATACCAATTTTAAAGTCTTTGGTTCGACTCAGGAATCGAATCCAGGTTTATCAGATTCTTGGCCCTTGAACACATATTCCAAAAATACTCAGAAAACTCAACTTGAACTTTTATCGCAAACTAAGGCTGGACGTAAAATCTGTGGCGATCTTCTTTACGATAAAAATATTATATTTAAAAATACTCACATAATTCACTATTTTGATCTGCATTTCGACCGCTTCAAGTCCTCCAAGATCAGCTGTCAGTAACAAGAAGTAATCGAGTTAGATAAAAAACTAGATAGCGTCGAGGCCGAGACGATCCATCATTTCTTTGACTCGCCACACACATTCATTTTCACTGCATTATGATGACATGCAGGATAAATTTTGTTGTCATAAAGACCCATTATTCATCATAATCACTTCAAACTAAGGGATTTGTACATCGTTAAGTCCCAATTTTTCATATTTTCAATGAAAATTTTACTTTGATCCGTGTTGCTAGGACTAGTGTCTGTCTCGCAATTCGTAACAAGGAATTCACAGTCGACTTCCTCCCTGTCCAGAGTATATAGAAAAATAATTTTATGGCCGAAGACCTAAACCATTATATCACGAAGCCGGCAATCCAGAGCATATTGGAAAGCAATATGCATCCAAGTAGGCACTCAAAAATTCCAAGGTATCCCACTCACCACAAAGCTTAAATAATGTTGTTAGTAAGGCTTCCTTATTGTCTGCGATCCTGATGTGTTTGTAAAGTCTTGAGAAGCACGTCGATATCTGAATTGATGTTTTGATTGGACAGTTAAAGGAAATATCAATACTCCCGCGTATTCAAGGGATCCCAGCCTCCTCCACTAGATTCCCAAATTCAAACAGTGGCGGATTAAGGGGGGATGTAGTCAAAATATAATGGCTTCGATATAAGATTAAAGTGTATAATATTGTAGTTATTTCCAACAAAAATCAACAATATTTGCGTTAGATCCCCAAATTCAAACAGTGGCGGATTAAGGGGCATCTTACCAAAATATAACATGGCTTAATAAACAAAAGATGATAAACGGATAGTTACATAGGCCTACACTCGTAAGCAATCAGTTACCGACAATTACAAAGGTAACACAAATCATTGGTCTCGGGATCCGATTGCATTACAGGGATCCGATCACACGACAAGTTATTTCCCACAAAAATCAACGTGAGACTTGTTTTACCAGTCTCTAACATGTTCTATTTATTATAGTTTTGAATGATATTTACTATTTTATGTTTTACATATGTGCTATAAATAATTAACGAAAGGGAAGTTACCCACGAAGGGACTCTATAGCGTTTTACCACACAAACAAACCGAGTACTACCGTCGTTGCCAAAGAAAACGAAAACGAAGGCCAATCCAACAATTAATGACTGATGTTTTGGTGCATCTCTGACAACAGAAATGCTATTCAAGATGTCGTAGCAACAGATGGACCGAGAATAGATCACTAAGTGTAATTAGAGTGAGGGTCAAGATCGGCCATTCATGGACAGTGGACTAGCCCGAAGTAACCATGAAACCTACCTGCTGGTAAAGTAAATCAAGGAGTTCATTATTCCGTATATCTTCAATTCCTCCGACCTAGAAACGCAACATAGACATTTAGGGTGAATTTTTCCGAATCTCTTCGGTTCGTGTTGGGATCGGCCAATCGCAATGTTCTTCCCTGAAACTTTCGTACGTTATCAGTGAAACCAAAGACATTAAGGGTGGGGATCAAAAAGGTTGCGTAACTTGTTAAACCTGGTTTGAATTTTATTCCGAGTTTAAAAACTTCTAACCGTGCCATAAAAACTTAGAATAGACGGTTTGTAAGATGGAATTTATCCTCCCACTTGATCCGTCTATGGAAATAGTTACATCCATGCTCCGATGAGTCTTTTGTCGCTTTATAATATCCAATGACGTCTTTCTCCACCCTTAGAGAGACATCAACAGACCACCCGCCTGTCTACTTTAAACCACTTAACAGGTTCTAACAGAAGAGAAAGTGACTGTTCAGTTGGCCGAGTGGTTTAGACTGTCAGCCTTCTGATCGGGAGGTTGCGGGTTCGATTCCCGACCGAGTCAACTCGAAGACTTTAAAATTGGTATCCGTTCCTTCCCTGCTTGGCAGTCGGTATCGGAGAAGATCGGAGAGCCGTGACTGTAATAGTGATCCATCCGGGCTATAAGCCAGAGGTATTGACACGTATACCGTGAGCATCGACCTGGCGTAAATGACCTTAGTAGGTGAAAAACGCCACAAAATTACAAAAAAAAAAGAGTAAGTGGGTATAGATGGAGTGCCGTAGGGCTGGAAATAATATAAGTTCCCTTATTTAGAATCTCACAAACATTTCCAACGAATATGCATCACACGAGTGATATTCCACAGAGGAGCTAATCTTCCCGATCATTTCCAGTCTAAAGCCATTACTATTAAACATCATAATATATTGATTTCCTTACGCAAACACGTCATATCGCGGTCAATAAACGATATTTAATGGCGTCTAATGACTTTAGAGGATAACATGTATATAGCATATTCTAATAAATCTATATCTAATCATAACTCGCTTATGAATAATTAATACTCGATATAATAACATGACAGCCCACACCGATATTTATTTGTACGAGCTGGTAGGCCAACCCGCAAAATTTACACGATTGATTGTGTGCTATACTATTTCAGTTCACAGTCTTATTTATATCTTGGCAGTGCTCCTATCAGTAGACTATGAGTTCACCGACTCCTGTACTATCTCCTTGTCTATTCAGCCTATGCACAACATGTTCAGTTGCTCACATATCCTCCATATATCATGAATGCAGCAAAAGAATAAACTGGATCTTTATCATCTCACCGATAGGCCTATAGACCTACTGTAGGTCTTGGACAACAACGAAATTGGAACAAACCCCTTGTTTACATAGGTTACAGCCAGATGGCGAAATACATTATTGTGCGTCGTAGTAGACACAAACAAAGATAGGAAGAATGCATATTTTACTATTGTATTTCCCAAGAGCATAATATGATGTGCGATTTGAACGCAGTTGCACTGCAGCAGATGATCAATAGATATCGTAGAGCATTCACCAGCGTTATAATGCCCAGCTTTGGTTTAGTGAGAATTTTTACAATCGAATGCTTTCAGAGCTCCGCTCTCTCATCGGCTGAAGATGCAGGGGACATGAAGACTGGACATTTAATCTGTGGTGAATCTACTTTACGATATCGACAGCTACTCTGTAGTTTTCCAGGTATTAGTAAGTGGACTACAGCTAATGACAGTTTAGAGAGAGTTTACAGAGAGAGAGAGAGAGAGATTTTGACTCACCACAAAAACAATTTCATGTCGAGGCTTCTTTTCTGGGAATATCGGAAGCAGAACAACTGAAAATTAAAAAAATTAATTATTACGAATTACGGTGACTTTGATTTAATCCGAAAAAAACATATTCCAACCTGCAAATATTCCACATCTCAGAATAGGCACAGGAAAACGAATATTCGAATCATTTCGAATTGAGATACATGGCGTGACCTGGTTTTTGGCTACTTTTTTGTGGCATGAATCAAATTAAATCACGTTTTATTCGAAGACCATTTCAAATTGAAATCTATACCGCCACCTAATGTTTGACTCCCCCAAATTTTAGGCTAATTTTTGGCTCCGTCCACACCATTTCAAATTGAAATCTATAGCGTGATCTAGTGTTTGACTACCGAAAGTTTTAGGCTAATTTTTGGCTCCGTCCACAACAAAACAGCCTGCTACACACCAGGCCAACAAACAGGGTGACAGCAAGAGCTCAAGACCCTGTTGTTTCATCATCTTTTGGAAATCTTGACTCTTGAAATCGTCACATGCGTTGATAAAGTCACTCGTGACATTAGTAGGGTGAAACTGGGGGAGGGGTGATTTGAAGAGTAAAGTTTGTATTAAATCACAATTGATTTGATTTGTTCACCCCCAGTCTATATATATATATATATGTATATACACTGATAACATTTTTTTCATGACCTTACTATAGTAGGGCATCGCCTACAAGTAGTATTAAATAGGCAATGAGTAGGATTAAAAAAAAGCCGTGATTTGATGATTCGGTTCGAAAATATTCGATTCATATTAAGAATTTTAAAATGATTTGATTCACCAATCCGTGACCACAACCACTGCACACTCCCCATAGCACAGCAATAACATCATATCAAAAGACATAGCCCAGCATGAAAACAGACCATCCCTGTTAGTACCATAACTCCATAGCACCTCGCCTCATATATCCCTCATGTACCATCCTAATCCATATGTAAAGACATTGATATTTATATGCAATGCATTATTAATCACCATCCTTAAGTAGAAGTTCAAACCAAATCTCTACATTCCCAACAGCTCTGAGGTCACTCCATCGGGAATCAATGACCGATATCAGACTGGGATGTTAAATAATAAATAATATATGCCCCATAACAAGGCTTCGAAAAGGTCAGTGTTGATTAGGGCTGGGCAAAATTGAATAGTATCAAACATCGGGTCGAATCGAATAATTTCAATCGAATCTTATACCAAATAGGCGAATAGACACGGCTGAGGGCTGACCACTAGATATTATTAACCTTTCGCTAAAATTTGATTGAAATATTTATTAGCAACGCAACTAGCCAAGTGGGCAATGTCTACGATTTCATTTCGAGCGGTGAAGGGAATAGCAAAATGCACAAAAGTCCAATTCGTTGCAGTATTCGTAATTCGAAAAGAGAACGAATTGCAATTCGATTCGGTCCGAATATCTTGTTATTCGATTCGAAGTATTCGAATTCGAGTGCCCAGCCTTAGTCAGGCTGTGCTCACCTTTTGAATCTTTTTCAAAATATCGTTCAGTAACCAACTCATCCGTGTGTCGTAATGTAACCGTGCTCCATGATCGGACTGCTGTTGGTCTAAATGTGTCAAAACACCAATAATATATACAATAAGTGTAGGTTATATATAAGTTATGTATTAATATATAAAGTACTAATGCTTGGGCTGGTCTTAGAAAACTGCCATGTTCATTGTGACATCCATAAGTTAAAGACATGCCTAATTAATGTAGGCTATATGCCTGTAGTATTTCTGTAATTAATGCGTTTGTCTGCAACCAACTTTTGGTGAGAAAAATATTGCATTCACCGTAAATGTTCATAAATATACGTAGCAATACCCAATACCCTTTCTAACCACTGGACCACCGACCGGTGCTTAAAAAGGAATTTACATCTAATGATAGTCTTTCATGTTTTAGGTCGAATCATGCAATGAACAGATTATCAATTACTAGTATTACTAGGAAAGGATGACCTGTATCGGGATGCCGTAACGATAACGATACGTACATATTGATGAGATTGATCGAATGCGAAATCGCTGTTGCAGAATCGACGTAACGTCCACTTCTTGTGCGCTCAAACGTGACAACCTGTCCCTGCAGAGGAAAACACTATTTGAAGTTAACAAAGATCTCCATGGATACGATTGTGACATAATAATGTAAAAGGAAGAAAATTGATTACCGTAGGAGAAAGAAGAATTTTGAGAAGATTTGACGAAGTCTTGACGAGTTCTTCAACATTATCACAACTGCAGAGCTGGAAATAAGAAATACATTTGGTCACTAAACTAATAGATATGGGATGAGTCAGAGTTTCGGGAGCAATTTTCAACTGATGAAGGAGCAGAGAACAGTTTATATATATGTACCAACTCCACCCAATGGAGTGACGCAACTAAGCAGTGGCGGCTGCGTGGATGCCCTGACATCTAGTCCGAAGAAAACTATACAAAAAAAGGAGCAGATCTCCAAAAGCTTGCGAGTGTTATTCAATTCCTAATTGGAAAATAGTTGAGCCAATGGCGGACAATCCAATTAGTAATAGATATATCAAGTCACTACAGATTAAACGTCCAGTCAAGTTAACTATGGTGACCAAGGTGACTTATTATATATATAATATATTATATACTATTCTTAATTTGGACATTAATAAAATTAATCTGTAGTGAGTCATTTCAATCTATTAGTATCATGGGCTCGGCTAATTTTTCCAATTTTGCAATTTTTCAAGTGGGTGTTCAATTAAATCACAAAGTCAACACAAACCAAGTTACACAACTACACACCTGTATGTCATAATGCTACTAATAAATAAAGTTCCGGGATTTTATTTATTTACTAAGACGTTTTACGAGAAGCCGTAAATGTTGAGAACTGATTTTTTTTAGCAGAACTAACAATAAACAATCGTTAGGAAAACTACGGGAGATAAAATAGAGGAAGTCATTAAGAAATAGCCTACAACAATACCCTAAGATAAAAGACTAGGCGTAGTTGATCATATATAAGATATATGACCGAAAAAGAGTGGAGCCGATGCCGGACGATCCAGATAGTACCGTATATATATAATATTGTTATATTGTAAATCGAAGAGATATAGAATTTGCTAATTAACATGAGCTTCTTATCCAGAATGATGTAATAATGTGTGAATAACTGGCACCAGTACCGGTATGTGTCGAAAGCTTATAAACCTACTTACTAATTACACAATGAAGGTATGAAAAATAGTGGAGCCGGCCGATGATGGATGATCCAGAGTGTGATTTTAGTAACAGTACGCGTAATAGTAATAGTGTATAAATGTATAATTGGTGAGGTAGGCTATGATTTGCGAAAGCTTTCCCCAAAATAAATGACACAATACTTGCAGCTACAAGATTAGAAGACTTCTCGAAGGTCTGTGTTATCAAAATGTAATAATTTACAAATGCCGGCAACCAGTCAGCGTCGAAAGGCCTGCTTGAATGAAATGAGGGTATAGAACGTTAAATTTATGGTAACAAGTCTATTTTTATGGACTACCCATTACCGGTCTTACTAAACAAATGATGTATAAAGGAGGTTATGCAAACTATTAACAAAACATAGTACAAAGTAGACACCATGAATGTAACATCCAGCCTCGTTTATCGTAAAACTGTATTAAAATAATTCCTTATAGGCATACTCATCAAGTAAGGTAGGACTTTTTGTAGGGATCTCAATAAATTGTGAAGCCGGTATTGTAAAGAAAATTCACCACAGATTTAACGTCCAGCCTTGGTTTGTTGAAAATTATAACATTCACAATCTTTCGGAGGTTTGCTTCTTTATCAGGTGAATCTCCTTTACGATATCTATTGATCGACTGGCATCGGCCTGACTATATTCTTCAACAAATTATGCTGACACTTTCTATTGGTGAGTATACTAAGCGGTAATACAGGTACAACAATATTTAGACTCTGGATGACTCAATGTTAGCCATATGTCAGGAATATAATATACAATAATGTTTCCGTCCGCCGTCAGATCCGCCTATGATAATACAATGGATTGTGTGACCAGACGACATCGACGCGATAATAAAGTTTGTGATTAATTACCTACGTGCGATGGTACCAGTATGACTAAGACATCGGCTTTGGTAATTCATATTGAGCAGAGAGTTGATATATCCGAACTCGGCAGAGTCTGTATCTTCTATAATTTCAGTGCTGTAGTCGGGATTATCGTCTATGACTAGTTTAAAACTATCAATACTTATTAAACCACGTTTCACAATAAGTGTTGTGTGTTCAACGTGTCTGTGGCCAAGGCGGGGACTTTTTTAGAGTATCAGATTGAATATATACGTATACCTACCTACCGGCCAGTATGCAAAGTGTGGCAGGGCCGCACGGAACGCCACACAAGACCCTCAAACTCCCGCAAAAAAAGTACGGAACGCTTCCGTAACCTGAAGTAGCCGTGCACGAAAATTTCCCGGTGAAGGTGGCATCATATTTGCGTTTGAATATAACCAGTCCTATAGCATGCAGGCTAATCTAACAGCAAGTGCCGCTCGCGTATGATGAAAAATTGACCTACTTTCGTACAGTCTTTGAAGAATTCGGTTGTGGAAATTTCTGGTGCAGCGATCGCTCTTCGTCTCCCAAATATGTAACGACTTATAGATTCTATCAGCACATTCACAGTCAGCGCCATGATTTATAAATACACTATAAGCCTGCTCTGTTCTATATATGCAAAAAACAATATATAAATGAACCTGTTTCTCCAGCAGCACGCCAACACTGGCGGCAATCCCGCCATCCCGCGAGCTCTGTTCACGAAAATAAACATCTTCTCTCCGAGTTGCATTTACGAATGAAGTCAAGCGTATCGAATTTCAAGAAAATACGACGACGAGATCTGTCTATGGCTCACGTAGAGTGGGTGCACAGTATCACGCAATTTGGCGGGCCAAATCACCATCGCAGCCTTCTTTTTTTGGGTACAATTTATCAAATCACGCAGAAACAGTTTTAGGCGGATGGTCTCCTTATTGAGCCGGCAAATTAACACTCGTCGTCTAACTTTTCAGCAATTTGAGACGTAGGCCTATCGTATGACCACAAGACATAATTTTCCATGATGTATTAGTGTCATTAATCAGATACCCTACACAAAATAGCATTATTTGTACGTTTGTACGACATGTGAAGCAAAGAAATTGATAAGAAATGGTATATAAATCGTAAAAGTCGCAGCAATATCAGTGCTCAAATCTTCTCTCTTTCCAGGCTGGAGATTTAACAACTTGAACACCATCTACATCGAAAACGCAATCTCCATAGGGCATTTCATCATTCGCGTATTCTCCGTCTAATATAGAATCGTTATCAATACTATTCAACCCTGAATCGTAACTCATCGCGATGTCAGAGTCGAGCTTCACGCGTAAGTTCTTTGCACTGATTTCTTTCTCACGTCCAACGTCATAGTCCATCTCGTTAAATCCTTTTGGTTTAGCATTCTCGTAAAATATATCTGAATCTTCTCTCTCACGACAGTTTGGCAGTCCTATCCCCATATTAGAACCTGGGTTCTTGCGCAGCAAGTCAACCGGGCTTTGAATTCTTGATTTCGCATGAAATCGGTCAAACGACCGGTTTTCTGATTGACGTTTCCGCTTTTTCGCTCGAAGAGTGTGTTGAAATCCTTCTGGAGATATTTTGTTATTTCGTCCACCAAGAATGACGTCATTCTTCATCGGCATCAATGGTAGAGGTGGAAGTTTAGAATTCCGTTCATGAGCTGGAAGTGAAAGTTGTTTTTACGCTAGTAGGGTGAATATCCGTTCCCTGTGAATAGACCTTAAAGCTCCGCCAGCGAGCAGGTCATGTTTTGATTAGCAAGTGCATACTTTCCAGGGACATCGTCGAGCGTCATCGTCTCCAGGTTGGCCTCCAGGTCGGGCCGAAGGCGAAGGAAGTCACTGGCGAAGTCTATAGGCCTATAATAAGTGTCCTAAGGAATGCCTTGACTCCCTACGTGTAATTAACATCACCGACGATATTTGCAAGCCTGTTAACCCCTGAATCTTCCCACTAAGTATAGCTGGATTATTCTCTCTCTCTCTCTCTCTCTCTCTCCGTCTTTCTCTCTCCCACTCTCTCTCACTCTCCCTCTCTCTCTCTCTATCTCCCTCTCTCCTCAGTCGATCTGTTTTGCTACTCACTTGGATGTTCTTCCAGAATTTTCGATATTGTTCGAGGCTCCATTTTCATTTCATTTCGTTTCGAAACATTTTCTTCAGAAAGCTTTGGAGAAGGTTCTACAGATGGAGACTCTGCGAAATGCCGCTAAGAACATAGTGTTTCTAAGTCAGGCAAAATATCTTGGTGTGGCTTGTGTGCACTATCACATGTTATATGCACTGACGGGTGGAAGGCACAGTGAGGCAGGACATGGGCGACGAAGGTGTTGGGGACGTTCTGCAATTAACATTTTCTACCACAATTAGGGCATGAGGGCACTGAGACGTACAGACCCTGCAGTCTGGAGGCACCTGTCCTGAATGGACTCAGAGGCACTTTGCGAGTCAGGGGCAATAGGCAGGAACATGCAGGTAGCTCTAAACGCCTGGAAATAGCCCCTGAAAGTTGAGTCCGTTGGCTTAAATGTAAATCTCTTCACAACTAGGGGTCGACTTATCGAGGCCGATATCGGCCGTTAGTCAAGTAAGGAGGTCGAGGTTGGATATTGGCCTCAATAAATCGTTCGATAATCCGCCAAAAGTCGATAATTGACCGATTATCGAGGTCATTATTCAAGATTTTTCGATTATCGATATCAGCCTTGAAAGACCGATATCGGTCGATTTCAAATTTTCTACTCTAAACGCCTGGAAATCTCTTCAAAAACCTTGGGAAATTGGACCCAGTACCTCGCCTTGGAACCAAAAGCCATAACAAAGCTTTGGAGATAGTTGGAATGGCAAATATCTCTCGCCAGAGTGCCATAGGTAGGAACAAAGTTCTAAAACCCTGAAAGTTGAGGCCATTGGCTTAGTTGTATATATCTTTACTAACCTTAGTAGTATATTTTGATTCTTTCTCTGTAGCATTTTCTGAAGTAGAATGCGAGAGGTTCGCGAAATCAAAGCTGATACTGTTCCGAAACTTTCTCAGCCCAGAAGCAACATTAAATCCGAAAGTTCCAGAAAACCACGAGGTCGCTCTCCCGCCAAAAACGCCTCCAGTGGCTGGTTTTCGATTTCTTCTTCGTGCGATATCAGCTCTTACCTAACAGAAAGAGACAGTTTGTCAACTTTATTCTGTAGAACTGACGGTGGCTAAGCTTCTCCGAACGGCAACAACGCTGCAGCCCGACCATAAGATCACGTGATTCAAGAATTCAGGCAGAGCACAGTGCTGTTTGCGTACAGGGCAACAATGCAACTTGTTCTCTGCGCGTGTGCATAGACATTAGAACATTACAAGCATCATATATAGTAGGCCTACCACCCCATCTTCGGTCAGTACACCATAATCTTACCTCTGAGTTGCAAACGCAGTGGAATAGAAACAGGAAGAATCCTTGTAGTGAGTTCAATACTGCGAACAGATATTGAAACACAACCGTCTCTTCACTTAGAGAGAGCAGACCAAAAAGCCAAGTCGTACCGAGCAGTGGTGATAAGAATATACTTCCCTTGACTGCATTCCTGAACAAGACATGGAGGGTAGGTGTAGCTAATAGCCATATAGTTATCCAGTAAGCCTTGAAGGGTGTGCGGATGATCGGAATTTATTCCTATGTAATTGTGGGGTTGACACACGCGGTGGCTATGCGACAACTCGAAGTCTTGTCCCCGGATTTCCGTGGTTACAGTAGAGAGTCAAGATATATCGAGATATGGGGGAAGGATTTCAAGAGAGTATGCAATTGTCGGATGGCTAGGACAGTGTTACCCTGACGGCGAACTCCTTGTGAGCGGATGATCCGCTAGTGGACGTCAAACAGTCTTCCTGCGCTTGCCTCTTTTGGAAGCGATGGCGAACTGAAACATGCTCCTGGCTGGGCAAGTTGGAAATGGCCATGGCTAATATACCAGCTTAGAAGTTACATATGTATATGCTTAATGCTAGCGAGATGTTGGAAAGATTCAGGGAATGGTTATCTTGATGATCCCAGGTAGTGAAAACCAGGGAGTTGTTAATCATAGATTAGACTTAATCGTAGATTTAAACTTAGATTTACCTACCGATTAAAGTTAATCAGAGATTTGGTAAGCGGAGATTACCTATACTTAATCATGGATTAAATTTAGTTAATCTTAGATTTTCTTACCGATTTAATTTAATCGGAGATTTGTTCAACCGAGAATTAACTAAACTTAGTCTGATACGGACTGCTTGAGGCTAGGGACGTAGCAGAGCCAGTAACCGACTGAGTGGTTTGACTGTCCGCCTTTTTAATCGGAGATTCTTGCTATGATTCCCCACCGAGTCAAACCAAGAACTTTAAAATTGGTATCCGTTCCTTCTCTGCGTGGCAGTCGGTATCAGAGTGTGTGCGGACGATTGTGGTTGCGATAGTGATCCGGGCTATGTATAAACTGGAAGTATTGAAACGCCTATTGAGCGTTGAGCTGGCGTGTATTACCTTAGTAGGGTTGAAAACGTCTGAAATTCAAAACAACAACTATTTTCACAGGTATAGGCTAGTTAAATAACTTATGCGATATAATGTGCAAAACTCTACTGATCCGCGACGCAGTCCGAACGTTACTTATACCAGTACTGTTACTTCTGGCATGTGGCTTGAGTTGGCGTGTATTACCTTAGTAGGGTTGAAACGTCATAAATTCTAAGCATCAACAACGCCCACGTCTCTGCTACATGGCGACAAATTTTAGCAGAGCCAAAAGAGAGTAACTATGCTTACTTTACTCTCCCTATCTTCACGCCACTGCCCTGAACCGGTTGAATCCCAACAATGACTCTCACCACTGAGATGAGAATGATGAAGTTGACGGAAATAACGAGAATGGCGGGAGCAGCAAACGCCCAAATTGAATAATCCGCAGGAGAAAGCCAGCATCTGAATACATAGGAACGATTTCAATACAGAGTTTGCCCTGCGCAGGCCGTAAGGGAATGAGGATGATGGCAACAGGGGATCAACTGAGGATCAACAGAGGCGATTCAGAACGGTCGCCTTACGTTACCAACGTCTAATGTTTGTGTGACGATCAGAAGGGCGAGTGTGTGTCTTTCTACATGCATTACTAACGTTTACGGTGACTGCAATATACCGTTATTGTGCATAAATTACCGATTCTTCTATGGGCCAATCTTTCGTGGATTTTCATGAAGAAGGTGTCTGCTTTATATGAAATCAGCCAGTGCCATGTAACCTACATTAAAATTGTGTGTACATCGTCCCAACTTATCTCACATTCGGTTTTTTCCCAGTTGTACGTTCAAAATTCCCATAGCAAGTCCCATCACTATTGCGGGAATTCCCCATCCAGCAAGCACGTAATATCTGACCCATCTTCGTGCAGACACGAAAACAACAACGACTTGAGAATAGAGAAAGAGGCCTGGAAAGGAAAAGAGCCTTAACACGCCATATCCCAAGCCAGAGAAAATTTGGAAAGGTGTCCGGTGTTATAACGACTTTTAAGTCAAGTGGTGGTGCACCCTGTTGTCCCAATATAAGTGGTTTGTTCTAGGGGTTGATTATCGAGGCCGATATTTGTAATTTTGCGATTATTGGTATCGGCAATTAGTCAAGTAAGGAAGTCAATATTGGATATCGACCTTGATAATCAGACGGTAATCAGCTTAATATCGACTTTTGACCGATTATCGAGGCCGATATTTGTGATTTTCGGATTATCGATATCGACCATCCGTCATATGAAAGGCCGATTATCGTATCGGCCCTAAAAAAGCAATATCGGTCGATCTCTAGTTTTCTCCACACCGGGTTCGCGAGATAGATACTTTGGCCACCTGTCCTCTAGACTTACCCCCCACCCCACTCTACCTATATCTACCAACCTTCAATCATCATCCAGGTCAAAACCGCCATGTTTGTATAGTAAAGCAGGATTGTGACCAGGACGCAACTGTAGCGTTCTTTCTGAGCGAATTCTTCAAATATGAAAATGCAATCGGCCGCGCCCACTGCGACCCCCAGGTTGAAATGAATCTTCATATTCTCTGTGTGAAATCTGGATAATGGAGGATCCATGGTTTGATTTCTCCAAGAAGTGCATTTTAGTTACCCAGAGAGAGAAACAGAAAGAGAGACGCAGGTAGACAGGGAAAATGATGGAATGTGGTCGGGCAAAGCGGTTGAATTAAATAGGCACACAAGCAGATGGTCAGACGGCAAGTAGGAAGGAAATAAGTCAGAAAAAGCAGATAGACTGACAGGTGAAGAACGGAGAGACGGTTAGACAGGTATATTAGGCAGCTGGGCGGGTCGGAAGTCGGTCAGAAGCATGCAGGAAGGATAAAGACAGACAGGCAGACGGTCGGGTGGCGGGACGGCTTGCACACGGTTGCACAATGCACATTGTACCAGTGGCATTTTGATTTCATTGAATTGATTGAATTGAATCATTTATTCCTCTTCCTGAGCTTGTTTGGTGAATTTTCCCTCTGTCTATCTGCCTAATTCAATCAAGTGGTAGAGACATGAAGGACAATTCACCAAATAAGCCCAGGAAGAGGAAGAGGTGGTAGAGACACGAAGGAAAATTCACCATACAAGCCCATGAAGAGGAATAGGTGATAGAGACACTATAGGCCTACATACCTCAGCATGATAAACGCCGCACACATGATTGTGACACCAACGAGCGAAAGAGTGCAGCCGATATACGATACGTAACTCAACGCTCTAGTGTGTGCGCGCATTGACGGACCAGAAGTGCTTGTATCCACCATCTGAACAAGAAAATTGGTCAAGCTTAAAGCCGCCAAAACGTCCAAGACAAATTTGCTTGCCTAATATAATTTAAAATTGAACAAGCTGATTCCGAAAATATACATACGTCGTATCTAAAAAGTGTGCAGTTTGTGACATTTCGTTCAGACTAACCGACTGTACTTATACCTGCAGCAGAACCGCAAAGCTTGTGAGATGTTGGCATTCGCAGACAGTGTGAGTCGTATTGGCTGATTCCAGTACGCAGCCATCTTTTGACCAGCCTCCAGGAGAATCATCGCTGCTGGAACGAAAATAATACCCATATATAGTAAGTTAGATAGATAGATAGATAGATAGATAGATAGATAGATAGATAGATAGATAGATAGAGATAGAGATAGAGATAGAGATAGAGATAGAGATAGAGATAGAGATAGAGATAGAGATAGATAGAGATAGAGATAGAGATAGAGATAGAGATAGAGATAGAGATAGAGATAGAGATAGAGATAGAGAGAATTATTTCGCCAACAAGCAGAATCACAGTATTGCAGAATGAGTGCTGTCGCAATAGACTATAGTTTAGAGCAAGTTCGGACACCAAATATTATATTCGGTGAAAGTTTGGGACCCTAACCCAGCCATATTCGGAAGGAAAAGCGGAGGCAAAGCGACAACGGAATTACCAAAAATAGGGAACGGTAAAGACTCACCTTTCCTTCCAAAACACGCACATTTGCGTAGCTTGTATATTCGATGGAAACCGACTCCGGTTAGTATACCCTTCTGTCATAGTATCCGAAGATTCCGGAGTCGGTTTTGTGAATTCTTCCAGTATATTCTGATCGTCGTGTTTGAAAATGATGGTAACCGGGTTTTCTTTGAATATTACCTCGGGTGGGTTAGGATGAACACTAGTTGTCAGTATAGAGCTGATAATTGAGTACGTAGTGTCTTCTTCTGGGTAGCGACTAAATAGGAATGAAATTGATGGAGTTTTACCCTACTAAGGTAATGTATGCCACGTTAATGCTTACGATACAGGCATGGCCTACTTTAGTACCTATAGAGTAGGCCATGGTACAGGTGTCAGTCACGGGCGTAGAATTTTTATTGTTTTGACTTTTTTCTGGGGTGGCGGGTGACGTCACACATATCTATGACGTCACACTCAGATTTTGCGCTGTACCGCACTCAAGATGAACTCACGAGGCGAAAAATTTGCTTTGCTACCCGGGCAGAAGGCAGCACAGCTTCGAAACAGCTCGGGAAATTACATACCAGTACAGACTGTCAGTACTTCCGCTTTGTAGTCCGGATCACTATCACAACCACAATTTTATGGTAGGGACGGAATTCCTCTGTGGTTCTCATCTAGTGCAGAAACTACGGGAGGGGTTTACGGATGCCATGATACGAGGTTGGTTGGCCACTTACTCTTTGACGTATTGTGATGAAATAATGTCATGCAACATTTTATATCGGACGTGCGTCACGACAGATCGATTCCGTAACGCTTCAGTAGGTAACCTTATGACGTCATCACCAGCAGACGCAGCGTTTTGGATCTCGGCTGAAATGATAATTGAACCAGTTAGCAAGTTTTGTCACGTGACAGCTGCTTAGCCAAAGGCGGGAACCCAATAGCCGGAGCCCGATTTACCAAATGACGGACGTGTGCTATGTCGACTACAGTCAAGTCGAACGTTGGTAAATACATATTCTGTCCCTGTCCTGACCTACAGTAATATAAAAGCCTGCGATTTTTGCCGTTGGCATCCATTCCGCCAGCTTGCTAGTCAATATCGGGGGTACGGGAGATTGCGGTTATGATCCGAGCTATAAACCAGAAGTATCGACACCCATACTAAGCATTGACCTTAGTAGGGCGAAAACGCCATAAATTCAAAGCAACAGCTGACGTATCCAGGTATTTTTGTTGGCAACTGACTCACTTTTCTTCCTCCTCCGGGGTCGTCGAGCTGTTTTTTCTTGTGGCGGGAATGTATAGTAACTCCTCTCTTGATGCTCGTTTAAAATGCGAGCGATTTTCTCCATGACGTCAGCAGCTAGACTGCTGAAACCAAGCAATAATGGCGGCCTTGTTGATTGAGGGAAGTGGACAATATCAAACCACATACCTAGAAGAGAATATATTTTGCATTAGAGAAAAAAGAAAAAAGAGAGAAAATATAGAAAGGAGAGAAAAAAGAGAGAGAGAGATTGTTTACTCACCAACGGCGCCAGATTCCACTGTTATTGAAGTAGAGTTACTGAACCGTAACAATCTTGAACTTATATCCCGACCAGCAACATCTGTGGTCAACATGACATCAGCAACACTGCCATCTTCTGGATTCTAAATTGTTAGTTAAACATCCGCTAGAGACTTGATTGATGCATTTTTCAGGCAATGACGTGCTCTCGTCGCATGACGCGTAATATCCGAACAACGTCTTGGCCACTGACCTGTTGCAAGGCTTTCCACGCTATGACGTGTTCTGGTCTCATCAAGGCATCACTCACATTGATGAGAACTTGTGCGAATATTTCTGCCACTTCAGGTGTTACGTTCTTCACCGGGTTCAATGTTACGATTTTCTGAATTGGAAATCAAGTATGATCACGAATCAGAGAGAGAGAGAGAGAGAGAGAGAGAGTATGCATACTGTAGTTGTAGATGTTTATGGTGTAGGCCTACATAGGCTTATAGAGTAAGTAGGCTGAGCCATGGATGCCCAATAAGCCGGAGATAGATAGAGAGAGAGAGAGAAGAAACATTCCTCACCTTCACCGATAGTTTTAACTGATCAGTGATCACTGTTAGACCGATATATAACAAGTAGGCTAAAAATACCACATCCAGGACCACCTACGAGTGCAGACACTCCATTCACAGAGGTGTGTTTAGCTTGTTATTTTCAAAGATAGACGGAATAGACTGATAGGCAGACAGATAATTTGGACTTACTCTTAACATTTTGCTTATCAAGTCCAATTCGCCTGATGATATTGTTACGTCACCGCTGCTTTCTGTTACGTCATCAATCGTAAGAGAGTGGGTCAAATTCGTTAAAATTTCAGATGCGAAATCAAGGCCAATCGTCGTCAAGTTTTCCAAAATTTTCATCTAAAAACGCAAAATGACTTTTTTGGACCGTATTTTTATTATTTATTATTTTTTATTATTTTATTATTATTTATTTTATTATTAATTTATTATTTATCATTTTCAGTTTTAGAGCAGGACCGGATTCGGGCTTGAAAAAAGTAGACTCCGTACAACTCTGGCCAGGACAGACCAGTCAGTCCATTGAGCGGTTTATACCTTGCACACTCGCATGCCGCCACATCGGTGCGGACAGAGTGGAGTTGAAAAGGGCAGGGGTCTTCTTGTCGAAACGTTCGGAACCTGACACGATTGTGTTCAGTCAACATACCTGCTCTTCAAGCAAGCGATACCCATTCGATTTCCTCTCGTAATAAATCCAGTTTGCTTGATCGCCCGTCTCTGCCAAAGGAATAACTTGAGGGCCATAGATTCCTACAGGTGCGTCAGATCGTCCGTTTCCGTAAATCCCGCAGCTGTGTCCGCCTCCACTGTAGCTGAAGCTCTTGCAGTAGATTCGAGTCTCGTTAAGGCAAATCTCTGCGCATCTCACACGAGTCTCATTGGAATGCCAGAAGTTATACTCGGCTGTAAAGGAAAGGATTTAAGTAATAAGGATCTTCTTCTTCTTTCGTAGGGCTTTTGTTTTCTTCGGACTAGACGTCAGGTCAGCCACAGTGTAGCTACTGTTTCGTAGCCTCGTCAAATATTTACAGACATTCTAGTGTTAAGTTTGTGGCGCACCAGACCTCATCGGTGATAAGCGCCACTCTATCTTAACCAACAATTGTAACAACTTAGATAGAGTGGCGCTTATCACCGATGAGGTCTGGTGCGCCACAAACGATACGCTAGAAATTAGAATGGCCATAAATATTTGTTGAAGTCTTTATAACGATCTTTCGCAGGTGAGGACGTACTTCACGACCGGGGTTAATAGCTGAGGCACAGTAGTTAGCAGGTT
This sequence comes from Botrylloides violaceus, assembly GCA_030412335.1. Classification (NCBI taxonomy): domain Eukaryota; kingdom Metazoa; phylum Chordata; class Ascidiacea; order Stolidobranchia; family Styelidae; genus Botrylloides; species Botrylloides violaceus. Next base: position 54,415 of record JASFYC010000328.1, read on the forward strand.
GGTGAGTGATATATACGTCCCAATTAAGCTCCGGGCTGCTTCTCTGAGGAAAGGAAGGTACGATGGAAATCGTATTGAGGGCATTCCAACATGATAGCTCGATCGTCTCTCCGATATGAGCTATCGCTCTTCTGCGCCAGGGCTACCCCTTCTACACTAACCCTAATGCAGACACTTAATAGGGCAACGGTGGATATAAACTTCAATGTCTTAGGTGCGAGGTTAACCGGGCTCGAACTTATGACCTTTTCACCATGGCGACCAGGACGTAGACGGTTTAAAGTAATAGTTAAGTCCACACTGAACTTACTCATCCGCATTCCTGGTACTTTGATAAATTCTTCAAGAACTGAAAATAACATAGATGAAAATGAATTTAGCAGAGCCGATGGCGGACAATTTGAGCAATAACTATATCGTAGAAGATTCGCCACAGACTACTATTGGCCTTGGTTTATTGAGAATTATTACATTCACAAGCTTTCGGAGCTCCGTTCCTTCATCAGGTTAAGATGGAATCGCAAAAGCACAATATTTCAATTAGGACGATGGATGACGTAAAGAAAATTTGTAGTTCACGACACCCGTCCCGTAAAACAAAATGTGACGTCACATGCCCAAACACAAAATTTGAAACGTGACGTCACAAATCGTCGCCCGTCCGAGTTCAAAACTGAGTCAAGTAAACCTATAAGTGTGTTGTATTAATGCCAAACGGCCTTTGGCCTATACTCAAGAGCTACGGGCTCACTTATATGTCAGTATACAATAGGCTTACTGATCTTAGGCAATCCATCATCAGGTATAAATGAGGGAAGTTAGATTTCGAGTGACTGTTGAGAATACTTAACGTCAATCAAATTCGATCGCATAATTTTACATTGTCACGTCACACGGGTTATATAACTTGCTAATTATGTTGAAACAATCAACGAATTTTTTTTGTCGTCTGCGGATTTCTAGACTTTGACCGATATTGTGATCTTAAGTGCGATACGAATCGGCCATACCCAAAATTCATGAATATAGGTAGAATATCGATATGTATTCGGTCGAGCCGTACAGAAAATTCCAATGAATGAATAGAATATCATACCTTCAGCGCTGCTATCATCAGTGTCTTGTTCAGCAGATGGACTGGACAGTGCGGTCAAAAACAAGACTGCCACCTGCAGTAAAATGAACGACGATTTAAGACATCTTCGCAAATGATGTCTCGCTCACTCGCGTCCTGCGCAGTACGCGAGTGCGGTGCACAGGAGCAAACCGCAGACCATATCATCCCTGTACAATAGTGCGCCATATACAAACGGCCCAATCGGGTAACTGGTCTGAAGAACCTGGGGTAGACGCGTCTTAATAGACTCAAAACAGGGGGGATACTTGAAGTTGTCCCTTCACAAATAGTAGGGTCTCGCGCCCAGTGCGTTATGCGGGTGTGGAGCACAGGAGCAAACCGCAGACCACGTCATCCAATATTATAGTCTACCATAGTATACTATATATATATATATCGACCACCCAGTGGAGCGACTGATCTGAAGAACCGGGACGAGAGATCACCAAGCTTGGCCACCTGCGTCGCTGCTCTGACTTCTAGTCTGAAGAAAGCGAAGCCGTACGAAAGAAAAAAAGTAGTTTTCTTACCAAAGTCCATAGCTCTGCTCCGCTGCGGCGGATTGATATAATCGTCATCCCCATGCCATGATAGTAATTTACCAAATTGCCTGTTGATGAGTTGACTATACGTAAGACTATTATGTGATAAAATCTATTATGACCCCAGTGTTTAAGGCCAAGCCGAAGATTTGAACGCCAGCGCTATTCAACCGATAGGCCTACACAAAAATCCTCGCCTTGAAGTGATATCAAATATGCTTGTCGGGATGGAAGACAAATGGGGACAGCTCTGGGCATCAAAATGTGTGGCAAAATGACCAAAGTGCGGGAAATTTTCGTAGCCTACGCTTCAAAAATGCACACCCTGGACACTGCTCACCAATCAATCAATAAATCAATCAACCAATCAACGCAATCAATCAATCGACGCAATCAATCAATCAACGCAATCAATCAATCAACCAATCAACGCAATTAATCAACGCAATCAACCAATCAAGCAATTGATCAATCAACGTAGCCGATCAAGCAATCAATCAATGAGACAAACAAGTCGCACTCTGCGGAGAAACCCCTGTCCCTCCGCGCATTATATTTAGATGGCCGACTCTATACATCCTTGCCAAGTTTCACGACCAAAACGACCGAGTTGAAGTCAATAAACTCGCGAACAGCAAGACAGCTTTGAAACTCTCCTACATTATATAGATATACTGTCTAATCAACCCCAGAATTACACGTAACTCCTCTATGATAAGAATAGGCCTACTATCCACGATGTTGGTGTTGACCAATATTAATACCATACACTCTACAGTAATGCGCTTCAAGCCATGTTAGTCCAACAGTCTGAGTCAAATACCCTTCCAACCCCGACGCATTCCGAGCAAAAATGGCGAACTTCCCGAGCAGTGTTATTTACGTCATAAGTGGTTGAGTTCTCGAAACATACAAAAGGACGTTCGCTCGTTGTGTTACGAAATAATCTTGAAAGGTCCAAGCTGTTGTGACGAATAATCTGTCAAGTGATTTGAAGGAGATTCAGACGTCAAATTTAACAGTTGCTCGTCAAATGAACGAGGCAATAACATCCTCACGTCATCCTAACGTGGTTCCCCGCGTGCACAGTGTTCCCCATTAGCACGCGGGTCCCCATGACTACGTGGTTTCCCGTCAGCACAGTGTTCCCCATAAGCACGTGATTTCTCATGAACACAGTGGTCCCCTTGAAGACGCGGTTCCCGCGAGCACAGTGTTCCCCATGACCACGTGTTTCCCGTGAGCACAGTGTTCCCCATGACCACGTGGTTCTCCATGCGCACAGTGTTCCCCATGACCACATGGTTTCCCGTGAGAACAGTGTTCCCCATGAGCACGCCAGCAAGCTACAAGTATGCTGAGTCCATCGTGACGACGGCCACCTAGACAGATATTCTCAAATGCTACAGTAGGTACAAAAAACTCCGCGATCTCTTACGGCACCAAGTGATACGTCCATACACATGATATATTTCTTTACGAATTATGACGTCATAGCCAAGTTAATATTTTGAATGAAAAAATGAAAATTGCATATTGATCGAACGTTGCTACGTTCTACAATGGAATGAAATGCAAAAAATCACGCGAAAGGTCTCGTTTTATGACAAGGCGCAAAACAGGTACGAATGAACACCTGGCCTTTGGAGAGATGTATAAACATTCGACACTGATTGGTTAATAGACAGGGCAGGTAAAATTAAGGTCCAGGTATGGGCTACTGTTGACTGCGGTCGACAAGATTTACGACACCCAGCTGGGTTCAAGTATGAAGACCTCAATGATCAAGGGTCAAAGTTCAAGAGATATAAATTTTGAACAACACATTCTGATTGGCTAATAGACAGGAAGGTAAAATTAAGGTCAAGGTACACTGCAAACTGCTGTCTACTGCTCCTTTACGATATCTGGCTTAAAGTCATGCCTTGCGTATGCTTTCAATGCATCGGCGTACATGTCGTATCGACCAGTCATCTGAAAATACGGTACATGATATTAAGCACTTCAGGCGTAGAGACTGGCTGAGAGTTGGCCTTGTATCCGTAGCTTCCTCACTAGACAGTCAATAGCGCATTGGGGAAAGTGAGGAGCGGCAGGGCGTATCTGGGGAGGTGTTTCGTTTTGTTGTCATGACAACACCCACTTTGTAAGGAGAGTGAGATTTTCTTGAACTTTCATGTGACGACTTTTGAGTTTCAATCGACCGACGTGATTATGTTATAACTGAAAGTGTGTTATCTCTCAGCTTCTGTCGGGAGTCGGCACGCAAGTGTGGTGCAGAGGAGGAAACCGCAGAACATGTCCGTCCATGTAACGAACAGATCCCCGCAAGTAGAATCTTAAACGGCGATGCCGCGAAGCGAACAGCGCGTGCGGTATCACGGTCGTGTTGTTAGGAGCGGAGGAGCATCTTTCGCGGGTTCGGTATGACGCACGGCCAGAACCCACCCACGATCTGACGGTTTTGAGACCAAATATCTTAACACAACACCACAAACCTCTACTTCCCCATCCCTGAAACCTCTCTCAACCAGCTTCTAGCATGGACACGTCTTAATCGACTCAGAACAGGAAGACGTTGCTTCAAGTCTTTCCTCCAGATATGAGACCTCGCGACCAGTGAGGCACGCAAGTACGGTGCAGAGGAGAAAACCACCAATGAAGCGGCCGGTCTGATGAACCAGGATGAGGCCACCAGGCTGGTGCCCCGAAATTTAGGCTGGAGAAATAGCAATGCCAAACGACCCCCCCACGATCTACGGGTTTTGAGGCCAACAAGCTTACTACGACAGCACAACGCGATCTCATCGAATCATCTACTTGTACTGACCTTAAATCCCCATTTGTCTGCGATTTGTTGGCAAGCGTTGAGGTCGATTGAAGTAACCAACAGACCGTCCTTAGTTCGGGAAAGACCTGGCGTTCTGGTGCCATCCGGTGCTGCCACGTAGCTAGAACCTACAACAATATCGTAATGAGAAAATGAGAAATGAAATTTATTTTTGTCCTTATAGCAAGCAAACACTGATATGAGACAGAGCCTCCCCTCCACGGTAACCCCAAAATAGTTCAGACGCTCTAATCCCACACAAATATTCTGTAGTAGAGAGAGAGAGAGAGAGAATACAGACGTCTAGAAAGGCATCTGCGGGTACCAATTCAACGTCTCTAGTGTCAAGTGATTCGAACTTTCAACTCAACGTGGTTCCGGATTTGGAGGCCAGCACCTTGACTACAGAGCCACCAACTCGGCAACCTTACAGGTGAAAGGTCTTCGCCATAGCAACAAACTGTACTGTATATGTCTGCTTACCATAAAAGTGTCCAAAGTCCTTGTGTGCGGCCTTTCCATCGGCAGACGTGAATTCATTCGGAAAACTCTCCTGAAATTATGAAATAAGGTTGAGTCGACGTAGCAGTGGCTACTATCTGGCGACCTTGACGTCTAGTCAAGAATACAATCAAAGAGATCTAGACCCTCAACTCCAGAGAATTGCCATAGAAAAAGAAAGAGTACCTCTGTAGGGTATTAAAACAGAAAGAGAGAGAGAGCGTGGTAGGAGCGCAGATATTTCTGAGGGGTGTATATCATGTGAGTCTGTGTAAATGTAACCAAAATCAAATATGGACCAAAAATGAACGTGTCCTTTCCTTTCTTCCTGTCTGTAATATTATAAAGTCTTCCTTTCGAACCCCTTCCATTTCTACAAGCTTGGGACTAGCTGGAGTCATTATGGAAACCCCCCTACTATTGTATCTCTCTCTCTCTCTCCTTCTTTTCTGTAGGGTTTGAGAGAAGTCTTACCGTTCCAACTCTATTGATAGCGCAAGTGAAATAATGATTTGCGATCGCAGCGCAACGAGCTTCAATCGGCCACATTGGTTCTGATAACGCTCCTACTGTTGCTGAAGGGTTGAAGACAATTTCAGCACCATTCAGTCCATACATCAACCTGGAGAAAAGAAAATTTCATCGTAGCGGATTGCAGATGAGGTTCAGGGTTTGATTTTGACAGTCTGAGACCACCTAGACTAGATGTCGGCCGATTATCAAGACTGAAATTCATATTTTAGTGATTTATGAGCATCAGCCGTTTGTCAAGTGCGGAAATCCATATTAGCCTCAAAAATCAGCCAAAAGATGATAATTAACCTATTACTACTATTATAATTATTATTATTCATAAATTTTCAATTATTATTATCGATATCGGTAAAGTCATGCCAAACAGTGAAAGGGCCGTTTGTCGTAGAAAAAATCAATATCGATCAATCTCTACACTCTGAGACCAAGTGTGGAGACACTTTCACCGCCATGGACTCTGTAACTGAGTTTAAATGATGAACTAAAAAATGCAATAAGTATAATAAGTCACGACAGATTTAACGTCCAGTCCACTTTATTGGAATATAATTCACAAGCTTACGGAGCTCCACCCTACTATGGTAATAGATAATAAGTCACAGATTTAACGTCCAGTCCAGTTTATTGAACTGGACTGGACGTTAAATCTGTGGTAACTTATTATATTTATTACTATTTGCATCGCCCGTCATCGGCTCCACTATTTTTCGTATTAAAAAGTGCAAAACAGATGCCATAGCCAGCCATACCAGTTAAGGGGATGGTGACGTCCGTAGCAAATGTTGACGGCAATCTTCCCGAACGCAGTTTGAAATACTCGATGTCCAGTATCACCCTCCATGTAGTAGGTCGACTAAGGGAAAAGAAAAGCAGAATTGCATACCAAGATGTGGCTTAGAGTAAGCAACTTTTCCGGGAGGCAGAACCGATTATATTTATCCAAAATGTTCCCCAGACTGGTTTTGAATGTTATCTGTGGGCGTTCATGCATATAATTATGTACTTGCGCATAAATATTACCATTTATGACTACCGCAATATGCCATTCGTCAAAAGTCTGGTAAGGAGACCAAGCCGAGATGTGCCAATCAGTAGGGATAGGCAAATCATATCATTTGTTATTGTGAATATGAATCGAATAATTTTTCAAATCGAGTCATCAAATCACTGCCTCTCCAACTTTACCCTACTACAGTAAGATCATGCATGATGTTATTGGTACCAGTACATATATATTGTATTGTATATTTATTCACCAACCGACCAAGTACGGCTACTAGTCGGCGAAAAATTACAGCCACTGAGGCGAATGTCTTCAACTCTTGGCGTCCCCTGATTGTGTGCTTATAACTGGGAGAATATTGTAAAAAAGCTAGATAGCGCCAGAGATCCCGATTTGAAATTGCCTTCGTGCACACTATGCTTGTGGAGAACACTGTGGCCTCGTGAAAGGTGGAACCACATGCTCACAGGGGAACACTGTGCCCATGGTCACCACTTGGATTAACGAACGTTTACCGAGATGTGGTCAAAACAGAGACTTAACATGAGTACTTGTGCAGGGCTAACCTCGTTGAAGTCACCAACTCTGGGTATGTGGTTCTTCCTTGTCTTGCCCAAGACAGCTCCAGTATTAGAAATAACAACTGCTGTATTCCACAAAATTCCTCCATGCACGGAATCTCGTTCCAAGATCGGAGAAATAATCACCATATTGTACGATCTAGCGAGCTAAAAAAAGGAATGAATTCAAGAATAGTGGAGCCGATGGCGGACGATGAATCACAGTCACCATAAATGTTAGTAAATATACCTCTTGGCAAAACCTTGTTGTTGGTCCATCTTCAGCAGACTCGGCAAATTCAGTCCAAGGTGTCTTCTCGCGAGTACAGAATGCGAAAGGCATATCTGAGGGGAAACAACATCGTATTTAACAGTACGGCACTAACCCACTATATGCTATGGGGTTGCGATGGAAATTAACGGATCAGAGTAAGCCCAGTCAAGTCCGATGTTACCCCGATACCGGGGTAACTTTGAACGTTTGAGTACCTTCCCATTTCTACTTATTTTCTGTTCTTACGGTTCTTCTAGAAGAATTGCAAGCAATTGCGTTTTATGTATACAGTTTTCAGCAACACAATGTGTTCAGAAAAAGAGAAAAATTACGATCGATTTAGAAAAAAAACGTCTGAACCATCCCCGGTCTCCCAGGCTACATTCCAACTTACTCCATGCTTCCTGGAAGCAGAGAATGTTCACTCCGCATTCGTTTGCAGCCGACACCATCACTCTAAGTCGATCGTGTAACCCTGCTACCTAAAAAAAACGAGATCAGGTCAGAGAGAGAGAGAGAGCATACAAATAGAGAAAGAATTACAGTATGGTCATACTGGACTGCAGGGGTTGTCAACTAGGAAGGTATAAGTACAAGGAACGCCAGCTTTGCAAAATGGCCAAGCCTAGTACTTTTTACTACATGTTGAGTTTTACACACTAAGGTTAAAAGGGGGTATTCTGCCCCAAAATTTCAAAATATTTCAATATTTTTCTTTTTGCCAAAAATGAATCTGCTTGATATGACCTGCTGTCTAAATTTGAAGGTGATACCTTGTTTGTATGGTACAGATTTGACACGTATTTCTATATTTTCACCATGCGAGGGCCACAGTACCCCCCTAAGGCCAAAATTGAGCAAAAGGTTGGTCTCACTTGGTCTTTCACTGGAGCATCAGTTGGTTTAACGATTTGATTTTGGACGAGTCCAACTTTGACTCTTCGTGGCGGACGATTCTGCTCTGTTGAAATAGTTGCGATCTCATAACCAGCTAATTCAAACGAATGCTTCTCAGCGAGAGAGGTCGCCTCTACAGAGAATTCTAACTTCCTGTAGAAAAAGGAATATTTCAAGATTTTGCATTATATTTAATAAGTCGTTGGTAGGGATGAACAATTTGCCTTAGAACCAAGGCCCATAACATCGATTAGGATCAATGAACGGTGTTGTCAGAGCATCTACAGACAGTAAAACGGGTGCAAAAACTTGCCCTGGTCATAACCCTTTACACTACCCAGATACTGATTGCCAAGCAGACAGGGAAATGATACCAATTTCAAAGTCATTAGTTCGATTCGACACCTCCCGATCAGAAAGCAAACAGTCAAGCCACTCAGGTCAACTGAACAGTAATGTAATTCAATGGTATATTTACTTGCACTCTTTTCCATACAGAATTCTTCTGACTTCAGACAAGTCTTCGCCATTGATTTGCTCCAATGCATTCTCTACGTTTTCGAACTCCCTCGCCATGGCGACAAGAAAATACTACAAAATTTCAATGACTAGATCTGGAAAATCATGAGATTTAAATAATATCAGCAGGAAATTTTGGCAATTATCACATTTCCGGGGGGTTGGCGTAAAGGACAAGGAGTGTTCCCCGCGCTTGGAACAAACTTGCATTATTCGAGCCCATGGCGGTTCCCAAGACCCACTATTAATTAAGCCTTGTTCACACTGAGTGTAAATCTTGTTCTTGGCACTTCGTGTAAGTCGAGCATCTCTCGTTTACGTTCGCCGAGTTTGCTCGATAAGCATAAAATTTCTGATGTCAAAGCACATATCTCTACTACTGCTGATATTTCACAATCACTTGCTCTCGGATAGTTTTTCACTTTCGTTTCAAACGTCACATGAGCTAAGCTTTTCGGTCGATGTGAACAAGTCTTAAAAGTGGATTTTGGGAGAAAGGCATTCTACTCACGACACTTGCAATTTGTGAGCAGCACATTGTTACATCATACTTAAAAAATTCACTTCAAAATAGCCTGTCGTCGTATGAGTTGTCTGTAAATTCCTCCGAGTCTCATTAACTCAAAATGCGAACCCATTTCTGTTATACAGCCATTAGACATGACCGCAATGACATCAGCATTTTGAATAGTGCTGAGTCGGTGTGCTATAACAAGAACAGTTCGTCCAACCATGACGCGATCTAATGCTTCTTGAACCAGTCTCTCAGATTCAGCGTCTAACGCACTTGTTGCTTCGTCAAGGATTAATACGGCAGGATTTTTTATGAGTGCACGTGCGATCGCGATTCGTTGCTTCTGTCCGCCTGATAACGACGCGCCTCGTTCGCCAACGACTGTGTCATATCCTTTAGGAAATCGTTGAATGAAATCGTCCGCATTTGCAAGTTTTGCCGCTTCGATTATTTCTTCGTCTGTTGCGTCTGGTTTTCCGTATCGAATATTCTCGATAATTGACGTATTGAAAAGAACAGGTTCCTGATTTATATATCCAATTACACGTTCTCGTAACCATGACGGATCGAGGTCACGAAGGTCATGACCATCTAAAGTAATTTTCCCGGCCGTCGGGTCATAAAATCTTTCAATTAAGTTTGCTATCGTTGATTTTCCGCTGCCTGATAAACCACACAATGCGACAACTCGACAAGGTCGAATTTTGAACGATACATTGTCGAGGACAGAACTATCGGACCGCGACGGATAGCTAAAGCCGACATCATGGAATTCAATTTCTCCGAGAAGAGAGTGGTATGGTATCTTTTTTCCTCCAGTCAAACTCATTTTAGGTTGCAGATTAATGCATTCCAGAACTCGACTGACTGCGCTGGCTCCACGAATAACAGATCCAAATAGGACAGAAATGGCTGCTAATGACCTCTGAACCATCTGAGACGCAACCAAAAATGACATTAAATCTCCGGGTTGTAATCCATGTGACGAAACAAGAAATCCTCCGCAGTATATCATTCCGAGAACGATGCTGTTCAATGCAACATTTGTTAATCCTTGAAATGCACCAATGCCGACACCTAGTGCTTGGTTTAACCCTTTTGTCTTTTCAATTTCTTTCGAATAACTCTCAAATTCGCTCTTTTCCATCGCGAAAGCTCGAACTGTTCGGATATTACCGAGTGCTTCGTTTGCATAAGAGTTAGCGCGTGCCATTTGATCTTGCGCTTTACGCGAAAAATGCCGCAATGATGCCCCAATAAAAGCACCAACAAACACCAAAATTGGGATAACACCGACCATTAATAACGTCAATTTTGGGGAGATGTTGTACAACGATATAACACAACCTACAGTTTGCGAGATGCTTCGTAAGCCTTGCGAAACACACACTTTGAAAGAGCTTTTGAAATCTTGAATATCAGACGTTAAATGATCGATCAATTCACCTGTTTTATGCTCGTCGTAAAACGCAACATCCTGTCGCAAAAAACTCGCGAAAAGATCTTTTCTCAATTCGCAAGCGATTCGTTCGCCAGCATTACTTAAAAGTGAAATGCACATAAAGGTCAGAGCGCCTTGCGATAAATAATATAATAACAATTTCGACGCTGGCTCTTGAAAAATTTGGACGTAATCAGCAAAAGAAACATGAGAATTGATCTGTGTTGATAATATGTTAACAAGTTCACCGAGTAATTTCGGTATTTGTATATTCATGTACGCAGAACCGAAAGCACTTAATATTGCTAAACAAAGCGGAAACAACTGCGGGAATATATATTTGCTAAAAAATTCACAAATTAACTGAAAAGTTGATTTTTCAACAGTTTTTTCTGTTACAACAGAATTATTAACAAACTCCGCCTCGGCACAATGAGCGAGCGGCATTTTACCAAGATTTTTTATGTTAATACCAACCAAACTAGACCCACACATTAAAAATCGCCCAAAAATTTTTGTACTGTTTAATTTTTTAGGTCTTTTCACAGAATTCTCAAAGTTTCTGATAATTTTCTTCATTAGACTTTCATTTCTTGTTCGGTTTATGAGAAAATTTTTCAATCCAAATTTTGACAAGTTTTGCAATCTTGAGCCCCAGAAAACTGACTGGACAATCATTATTCTAATTAAGCTACAATTGAAGCGCATGTACTAAATTTATAAAACCTTAAAAACAACAGTACTAATTTATAGAATAATAGAGGCCCATTCAGAATCGGCCCAAATTGTAGGTGGATCGATTGAATTTAACCTCCTGAACACAAATATACCCGTCCCACTTCTCAGTCGTAACTATTTACGGAAATATCGCCCGTCGAATATTGCTACCCCTAAAAACAAGAGTTATCTTTTGCAGCAGCTGGTATATTTTTTTGAAAAGGAAAGTCCGTTCAAAGCCTTATCACGTAACCGGCCGTATGTGGCAGGTTGGCAGTTATCCCCTGTCCTGTTTACGCATCCAAGACTAATTTCCGACGCAGGTACCGAAATCGCACCACTGCGGTATCGTCTCCTGCAATATGTGCAGTAGATTTGCAGACCAGTTAGATGACCTCGTGACCTCTGCTCATCTCTGGTCAACCATGACTTAGCGAAACGCACAATTATGGCTCAACATTATTGATGAATGAAATTAGATACCGACCGAAGCTGCATCGCATTGCTGAATTTAGAGAAATCGGTTGATATCGCGAAAAATATTCAATTTCAAAAATAGAAGTTGTAAGAAGATCACCACAGATTTAGCGTCCGGCCTTATTTTATTGAGAATTAAAACATTCACTAGCTTTTTTGAATCAGAAGATAATCTTACAATAAGCCCAACTTGTACCAACCAATGAAGATAACCTTTAAACGCAGTAAAAGGTCAATATTACATGTAGAACTCGACAACCCCGAAGTGACTTGTCAATATTGGTAGTCAGAGGTCGATGGCGACACTACTTTATCGTATCTGCACTGATCTCGCTCACGTAAGAATCTTTGGAACGCCGAAGACAAGCACTAGTTGATTTCGCCCCCTGTTGAGAATACATCAACTTTAACCTCAATATCGAAAGCAGCTGAACGAACCGCAAAACCTTGACCCCTTGCAGGTCTTGAATATATACAGTACTAACACATAAAAAGGTTAGGCCTACGATACGCAGGAATATAGTGAGTGTCATATCAAAACATAAATGATGAGAGACATTTTTCACAGATATGACTCTAATGTTCCTCTTCGTCTGACGTCACACGTCCAGCAATGGAACCCTCCACCGAGAGAATTTGCGAAACGAATGTCAACTTTTATGGTTTCAATGCCTGGGAATAAAAAACAAGTTGTAGGCCTTACCCGCCCAAAGATCTTCTAGGTTACTGTATGCTGGTAGACTCGCATGATATGTGCAAAGCCGTAACTAGGGCCCCCAAAATCCCCCGGGCAGGGGGCCCAGACCATCCAAGGGCCTAATTTTCACTTTCTTAGGACTGGAATAGTCTATATAAGCCTATATAGTCGGAGTACAGGCACCCATAAGTATAGAAGTGTATCGAGACATGACGCGAAAGGTTAAATTCTTCCATTATCACCATTATCATTACCCATTATCACGTGTCAACACTTCCGGCTTATATCCCGAATCATTATTACAATCACAGCTCTCCGTAGTTCCCCGAAACCCACTGCCAAGTAGGGAAGGAACGGATACCAATTTCAAAGTCTACGATTTGACTCGGTCGGGAATCGAACCCGGAACCTCCCGATCAGACAGCGGACAGTCTAACCCACTCGGCCAACTGAATGGTAGGCTACCTCAGGCTGTTGAAGAGGCCACAAATTCAAACCACTCGGCTCCCATCTAGTGTTCAACTTACCGAGATCTTCAAACATCTTAATCGTAGGTAACTCATTCGCGTCGACGACAACGCGTTTCTCGTCCAACATCAGTACGTTCATGCTCAACCATTTCGATGACAACCACATTGGATGGGCTAAACAGAATGAAATGGTCATAGTCACGGGGAACCACGTGCTCACACTGGGAACACTGTGCCTATGGGGAACCCCGTGCTTGCTGGGAACACTGTGCTGGTGTAAACCGCGTTCTCACGGGGAACACTGTGATGGCGGGAAACCGCGTGTTCACGGGGAACGCTGTACCCACGCAGAACCACGTGCTAACGTGGAATAACTTTCTCACAGGGAACACATGCTCACGGAGAACACTGCCAATAGGAACCCTCAGAACCCCCCTCTGGCTACGTCCCTGCGACCTTCTATCATACGAAAGGCCGATTTTTGTGCCGGCTTTGAAAAAGCCAATATCCGTCGATCTCTACAACACACTCACAGTCAGGCATCACGGGAAGAACAGCTTCGACAATTTTCCATCCAGCTTTCGTAAACATGTCGAGCTAGAAAAATACCACTGATAAATGCCTTGATCTATTGTTACGGTCGCCGTTATTATTAAGTCTCGCTCACGACTTCTACTCTCGTCAACTTTCGTTGGACTATAGACGTCAGGGCAGCGGCCAGCCATATAATACGGTTTCCAGGTTCCGTCTTCAGGCTTACAGACACTTTGCTGACCTATGTACGGTAACCGCTCGTCTGCTTTCGTATGGCTTTCTTCGGATTAGGCGTCAGGGCAGCCACTGCTTGGTGGCCTCGTCCAGCTTCTTCTTGGCTGGTTTGGTATATTGTATATCAATAGATGACTTGGTCCGCAGTTTACGCTGACGTCGATCTTGCGTCACCTCCGCCACTAGAAGCGCTAAAGACTCATCCTACCTTAACATTACTACGTAAGCAAGAAAGCAATAACTTGTGCCCGGTATGACAAAACAATGCAGCGGGCCGAAGCTATACCGTTAGTTACCTTACCTGTTTGCATGGACGTTCCGGATTTGCGAGGACCAATCCGGGTCCGATTATGTTAAATGTTGCGTCGATATGCATGGGCCTCTGGTCTTTGAAATTAAGCTGATGTACACGATAGGTTGGTCCCAAATGACGACGCATCCATTCAATCCCCATCAAGTTAGTTACCTAGATAGTAGATTTTTGATAAACCTCAAAACCGCAAAATTACGGAGATATGCAATATGCAGTAGTTCATAGTCGCAAACCTGACTTCTCTGGACGAATATATCTTTCCCGGCTCGTATGAAATCAGCAGCATCAAAGCAAGGTTCAAACTCAGTTGTGACGAATCTTCCTTCCTCGGCAAGTTCACGCCAATGTTCAGAATTTTTGATCGGGTAGTCCTGAAGCATACATAAATGGCTGTCAATATCTGGGGAGCGCGGTTGGTTGTATTATAAGCAGTGTTAAGTGAACCGGGCTAACGCGGAAGTATTTTGACACGTACAGTATATGACCTTCCTTCCTTGGGAAGTACATGTCAACGCTCATAAATAAACAAAGACTTGAGACTTGAAAGACTTGAAAGTTCAAAATTGATATCCGCGGTCATCCTCTGCTTTGGCGCAGGGCTTGCATATTAGATTCTATCGTCACCTGATGAAGGAGCGGAGCTCCGAAAGCTTGTAAATTATATTCCAATAAACTGGACTGGACGTTAAATCTGTAATGACTTATTATATCTATTACTATTTGGATCGTCCGGCATCGGCTCCACTATTTTTCGTAAGCATATTCCAAGAATTTGCCAGTCCGCCATACAGAATAGAGTGTGGAATGGAGAACCACCGGTTTAGACTAATGAGTACCAACATATATATGTATATATATATTTATAATACTCTATATATAAAAGTCTTACCAAATCATACAGTTCATCCGACATCTGTGGCTTGGGAGCAGTTGTCCATTTCGCTCCTCTCGTGAAATAGTCCTTTATGATCGAACGGTAGGCACGGTATTCAAAAAATCTTGACCGCCAGGCCATTGGAGATTCGATGATCTCATCGCCGATTACTATCAATATGTCGCGAGGCATCGCCGCGTACAAACCTAGAGAAAAGAGCTTCAATAGAGAGGGTGAATTACTGATACTGATCCAGGCTATAAGCCGCCAGTATTGATACGTTTACCGTAAGCATTGATCCGGCGTAATACCTCAGTAGGGTGAAAACGACAATGCTTGGCCGTCAGTACCGGAGAGTGCGTTCTGTTGTAGTTGTGATACTGATCCAGTGTAATACCTCAGTAGGGTGACAACGACAATGTTTGGTCGTCAGTATTGGAGAGTGCGTTCTGTTGTAGTTATGATACTGATACGTAAGCTGTACGCATTGATCATTGATCTGGCATACATGACCTTAGGGTTGAAAATGCCAAAAATTAAAAATTGGACGCTTAATCTGTGGTCATCTTTATTACAATATCTGTTGATCGTCCGCCATCAGCTCCACTATATTCTTCGATATATCGTAAAAAACGATTCACCACTAATGTTATAATTGTCAATAAACGAAGGCTGGACATTAAATCTGTGGTGATCTTCTTTACAATATCTGTTGATCGTCCGCCATCGGCTCGACTATATTCTTCAAAAATTGAAAAAAGAACGGCTACGGAGGAGCTATCCAACGATATGAAAGACATCCGGTCTAAAAACTCTTTGCCAAAACGTGAAAGATTCGAGAGTCAGCGGCCACGATTTTTATATCTTCTGATGAGTTCCGTATCATTTGTTTCTCAACCTACATGAAATATCTTACCGGTAGATTTGAAATCCGGTGTTTCGTATTCTTTGGAGGAGTCTATGGCATCCGGGCGGCGAACTACAACACCTTCCTGCCGCAAAACCTTGCAAAAATTCTCGATCTGTTCGATTGCTTTATTGATGTGCTCTTGTGGGAAAAGTTTGCCGCCGTTTTTCGCGAAAAATTCCCAGTTCTGATCTGAAACATTGGCCTGAGAGACAAAAATTTCAATGTGACAAGCTAGGCGGGATATCTACATCTACAGATATACCAAAGAGAGAGAGAGAGAGAGAGAGAGAGAAGGGAGAGAAAGTAAGAGAGAAAGAGAAAAGGAGAGAGAGAGAGAGAGAAAGAGAAAGAGAAAAAGAAAGAGAAAGAGAGAGAGTCTAGAAACCACTGCCGCGAAAAAATCAAGTTCAAGTTCAAGTTCCTCACCTTGACTTCGATTGAAAATGGCGGAACGCAGGCTCCATCTGCCTTACCCACAATGATCTCCTCGAGGGGATCCCACTCGTTGTGACAAGAGACAGGACTCTTGACAAGAGAGAGAAATAGAGAATTAGTGATCAATGGCGGCCGGAAAACAATCGCTGGGGGAGAAACTTCCACGTTTGGTTGGCCTGCCTTAAGCCATTACTAGCCCACGTGAGTGCAATACGGCATCGGCTATCTGTGGCAAAGACGTACATGGGTCAGGTAGGCCTATTTCCCTAACAAGGCCATGTGGGGGCGCCATAACGCATAGCGTTCCATGCGCAAGCCTTGGCATCCCCCCACCCAAGCCACCTAGATACCCTCTCATTATTCTGACTGGGAGCCAGTCTTGCATATTTCTGAACCAATATGACCATTTAAGGTGGTTGCAATACGCAATATGGTTTTAATTGAGAATAAATCCATAATCACTGCTGTTTCGGTGCTCTGTCTTCTCGCCGTGAACCGTTGAATACTTCTGGCTGCCGCTCTCTATACAAGAAAAATGAATCATAGATAAAAACAAAGTATCTCTGGGCGATCAAAGGCCTAGATCGAGATTGTGTTCCGGCCGCAGAAGATTCGGAAACTCGCCCGAGGGTGGACAGAATGGAATGACGTTCGTGATTATTTTAAATACTGATCAACGTATTAAAGGTTGTTGCTGTTTGAAGTTAAGACGTCTCTAATAATCAGCAAGCCACGTACGCCACGCCAAATTTATTTCACGTGACGATATTTCTGGTTTATAGCCCGGATCACTACACACCCTCTTGCTACCCCGATTTAAAAGTTTTTGGCTGGGTATCAATACAGACTATACCACCAAGCCGATAAGGAACGGATACCAATTTTCAAGTCTTCGATGCGATACGGTTATTGAATCTGAGATCGTGGCCGGTAGACCAATGTGGTAACAACCACCACGTGCCAGCGCGAAGCCACTAAACAAATTATAAAAAGTATTTACGGCGCCTCTGTTGAATATTTGCAGCATTTTCCTAGGTGTAGAGATCTTTTCCCACAGGATGGTACAGAGACAAATTTAGAGTAATTCTAATTTAATAAATTTAGTAGATGGATTAGACTTGATTTAGACTTAGTCTTAAACTTAGTCTTAAACTTAGACTTAATACTTAGATTCCCTGATTCATCATGTTCTCACCGTGGATTGCTTACCTACTCTTTAACCACGCCAAAGGGATTTTAACATGGAGGCAGGTAAGCCACGCTACACAACACGCCTGCGGTCGCAAATATTTTAATCTTTGTGAACCTAATGAAGCAGCGGAAAACTAGGTTACGTTTCATGAATTTTGCTGGACTCAAGATCTGTAATGACACTCTCTATATCTATCGTAAATGATCGTCCGCCATCGGCTACTATCAATATATTGCTATAAATTTGACTGGACGTTACAACTGTGGTGACACTCTCTATATCTATCGTAAGTGATCGTCTAACATCGGCTACTATCAATATATATCGCTTCAGATTTGGTTGGAAGTTAAAACCGTGATGACACTCTCTCTATATCTATCGTAACTGTGCTTTTGCCGTCGGCTACTATCATCACCTGCAACGTTAGAATAGGTCTAATCTATATAGCATGCAATGCTTTACGTATTTCTACTCAGACATGCAGAGTATTCCAGTTAAAATAATGCGAGCGTCCCTCCGTGGCCCGCGTGCGGGGTTGCCAAGCCTTGTGCATGGAACGCCACGCGTTGTGAGGCACACACTTTGACTTGTTAGGGAAATACCTGGCCCATGTACATCTTTGCCACAGATGGCCCATGCCGTATCGTGCTCTCGATGGCTAGCTCTGGCCTGAGTAGGGCCGTATAAATGGTCGAAATACGGCCACGTGTACACGGATTAGTGTTGCGTTTGCATACCCTTAACCAGACACGGGCCACCAAAGGCCATGCGAAATTGCAGCCACCCGCCATACGTGGGCCGTACGTAGATTTCTGATCGGGAAAGACCTTTCACTTACGCCTACGATAGGGATCTATAGCATGCTGCGTGTTTCCACACAGACACACAAAGTAACAACTCTGATCGAATGATATATTGCTATATTATGGTGACCCGATACCGTTTATATACCGGCGATAAACTAGAGGCCGACAGCAATTTTGTCAAGAGGTCGATACGAAAATCGGCCCCATTATCCTGCTGACTGCTGGCCGCGATATCGATAATCGAAAATTCAGCCTCGATAATCGTCTTTTATCGGCTGATCATTAAAGGCCGATATCCAATATTGACTTCTTCACTTGACTGACGTCGGATACAGATAATCGAAAAATACGATGGAATCCGTCTCCCTATGGTCTTAACTTATCCGTATATCGTAAAGACGAAGAAGATTCACCACAGATTCACAAGCTTTCGGAGCACCGTTCCTTCTTCAGGTAAAAAGATGGAATTCTTAAAAGTAGGACTGTAAGGTTCCACGCCTTCTGACGTCACATGTCCAATAATGGAAACCGCCTCCAAAGGAATTCGCGAAACGGATGTCAACCTTGCTGATTGGTTTTATCCGACTCTACATAGATGGGCTATTCGCTGCTTTCCTTCGAGACTTTACCTAGGCCTACCTACAGTATGGCTTGGTCCTAGCCACGCCCTCACTGTCCGCGGACTGAGAAAAAGACTCCTTGAATACAAAGTGCTGGTACCGACTTCATAGATAAAATGCCAGGAAAGAAAGCGATGTAAGTCAGAGGAGTTTCTCTTCGTTCGGAAGATAACACTCGAATGCTTTCAAAACTAAAACACGCCAGATCAACAATCCCCCGAACGTGCAGGGATACAGGATTGGTACAAGGTGATCATTGGCTGCACCTATCAGCATGTAACAATCTAATGATTGTTACGTGTTCGCTACAAACCCAAGCAATAAGGGTCGCGTAACCATAAGACTGGTTTAACGATAATTTAAAATATAACGATGTAATGTAACGTTACTTATTAATGATTCATCAAAACGCCGTGTTTCGCCCAGCGGCAAGCGTTTCTTGAAGTAACTGGTTCCTACCCGTCATGTTCACAGAAGTGATGTGAATCAAAAAGGCTCGTCAGGTTTTAATCTTTGCGGGATATCCGCTTATACGTAAGCGCATGCCTGACGTATATATTATAACACCCACAGTGACTTCTACTGACGCGTGATTTTTCCACGGTCCTGCTGTTTTGTTCTTATTATCTGGTAGCCCACGAGGAAAGAGCGGTTTCATTCGTTAAAAATTGTCCGTACACTCAACGATCATGGCTACGAGCCTACCGGTACACCTTCTATCCGTCACATTGATTGCGTGCGAAAAGTCAGGTTTTTCTGGAGGTCCGTGGATTACCCGAACTCCCGAGTTAACGACCATGACTAGGCAAAACAGAACCTCATGTGAAGTGACGCGTGAAAGGTTATCGCTGCAGCGGATTGAGATTGGTGAAACGAGAGAGTTGACGACGATAGAAGACGTACGTAGTCATTATGGCAACCCAGACATTGCTCTCTCTCACTAATCACAGTCCTATAAAATATTATAAAGCCTCGACATAACAACCTTCTAACGCCCGATAATCCCATTCGTCACGCTACTGCCATGGTACCCTCGAGCGAAAAATGAATTCTGCTCCGTAGCAGGGTTATTTTAGCGAGATTATCTGGGAGGTAGGGAGGCGTTGAGGAGGAAGGTAGGGAGGCGTTGAGGAGGAAAGTAGGGAGGCGTTGATCTCCACCCTACCATGCCCGTATTCACTGCCGAGGGTGCCTCCTCTAGACGCAGATTTAACTTCCATTGGAACATAATTCAAAAGCTTTCGGACAACTACCCTACTATAGTAATAAAAAGTCACCACAGATTTAACGTCCAGTCAAGTTTATATTCCAAACTGTGGTGACTTATTATATTTACTATTATATGAATTTGTCCGCCATCGGCTCCACTATTTTTCGTAATTAATTCTCTTTAATAGCGTCAAAGTGCTCGAATGCAATGTGGCAAAGCAGCTCGTGGTGAACTTTCGGCAAAAAGAGGAGAAATAGACCGATATTGTCATTTTCAAAGCAGACACAATAAACCGGTGCTTTCGGCCTCAAATCAGTCGATATTAGAAAAATCACGAATATCGGCATCCATACTCTGGCAATTAACGACTGATTTGAGGCCGATATCCAATATCGACTTCTTTACTTGACCGACAGGCCGATACTGATAACCACCATAATATACAAATATCGGCCACGATAATCGATCGACCCTTAATAACAACCCTGCACCCCCACGTGCTGACCAAAACAAACACACAACACCGTGTTTCTCTAACGTCTTTTATTCAAAAATCGTCTTCTGCCGTTGTCAACAAACTCATGGAATGTTTAGATATCCTAAAGAAGATTCACCGCAGATTCACCACATTCACAAGCTTTCGGAGCACCGTTCCTTCTTCAAGTGAAGATGGAATTCTTAAAAGTAGGACTGTAAGGTTCCACGCCTTCTGACGTCACACGTCCAACAATGGAAACCGCCTCCAAAGGAATTCGCGAAACGGATGTCAACCTTGATCGGTTTTATGCCTGAAAAAGAAAATTTTTTTCACATCACCATGATCCATCCCCCAAAATCAAGATTAAGGGTTCGGTTCGAGTCAAAGGTCATCCTTTTGAATTCAACGGGAACACAGTGACGTCACATAATTGCGGCATATATGATGTAACACACATCTTCATAATTTTGAAAAATATTGAAATTATGTAAATATTTGAATAAATGTCACTCCAAACTCATGAACTCTGTTTGTGTGGTGGTTGTGGGAGTGATCCGGACTATTTATCGAAAGATTTGACTCGGCATACTACATATTACCCTAGTAGGGTTAAAACGCCATTGCCTATCCCTCAGATGACACATAAATAACAGATACGTCCTCTGATTTACGAATTTGGGGCCCCTATGAGTGGTCCCCCCCTGGTCGTGGGATTTGGGGTTTCCTTCCTACGACACTGCTGTACAGTGTGGGTACATTCATATACATGGTGTACATGACCTCAGGCAGTTGAAGAGGCCACAAATTCAAAATAATAACATCTTGGTTGCCCTCTAGTGTTCAACTTACCGAGATCTTCAAACATCTTAATCGTAGGTAACTCATTCGCGTCGACGACAACGCGTTTCTCGTCCAACATCAGTACGTTCATGCTCAACCATTTTGATGACATCCACAATGGATGGGCTGAACGGAATAAAAGGTTACACAGGGAACACTTTGTCTATGGGGAACACTGTGCCCACGGGGAATCAAATGCTTACAGGGAACACTGTACTGGTGGGAAATCGCGCGCTCACGGGGAACACTGCGCTGGCGGGAAACATGGGGAACACTGTGGATGGATGGGCTAAACAGAGTGAAAGGCATTCAATCTAGTTGGTATTGAAGAATATTGCGGAGGAGATCACGGACGATCAATAAGCATTGTAAAGATGATTCAGCAGATTTATTTATTTATCGGTCCAACCAGAGATCTGCCCCTTCATCAAGTGAAGGTGGTCTCAATAAACTAAGACTGGACGTTAAATCTTTGGTGAATCTTCTTTACGAATCTACTGTAGTTCATGGATGAGATTGATAGATACTTACAGTCTGGCATCAATGGCAGTGGTGGCTTCACTACCTTCCAGCCAGCTTTATGGAACATGTCTATCTGTAATGAAAAATGGATGAAACGATGAATGAAAAATGGATGAAACGTCCAGAGTTCAGGTTTTTAAAGATTTCTTTCAAATTCTAGAATTATTTCTGCCATACAATTGATTAGATTCTACTGTTTAATTTCACTTCCAAATTTTAGGCTGTTTTTTCGGCACGTAATTTATAAAAAGACAGAATCCATCGGCTGCAGCCCGCTATTTCATTCTGTAAGCAGGACATGGAGGTGCCGCGGTCAATATGTTATCGAGGTCGCAGAAGTTTGTGCTTATCTCAGAATTTTCTTATCTTATCATTCTACTGATAATTCTTACTTGTTCACACGGTCTGTCTGGATTTGAAAGAACCAATCCTGGGCCGATAATATTGAAAGTAGCGTCAATATGCATTGGGTTCGGATCTTTGAAGGTTAATTGATGTACACGATAGTTCGGCCCCAAATGACGACGCATCCATTCAATCCCCATCATGTTGGTTACCTAATATCAGACAAGCATTATTGTTTCACCCTAAAGAGATCGCAAAGAAGATCACCACAGATTTCACGTCCAGCCTTGGTTTATTGAGAATTGAACGTTTTAATTAAATCTCTGATGATCTTCTTTACGATATCTATTGATCGTCCGCCATCGACTATACTGTATTCTTCAGCCTAGGTTCAAGGAAATGATCCCTTAATAAAATTTGATAGATCGGCTTCGAGAAGTCGGATTTTAAACGTTGAGACAGCGGAGGACTTCACTATGTTAGTGAGGGGATCTTACATTTAGCTACCGGTACTAAGACAAGGTGCTCCATTAAACCAAATTAACACAAAGGAAGAGAGAGAGAGAGAGAGAGAGAGAGCCTTTTTTAAATGAAAAATGGCTAACTCTTTACCTGACTTCTTTGGACGAAAATATCTTTTCCAGCTCGAATGAAATCTGCTGCGTCAAAACTTGGTTCAAATTCTGTCGTGACGAATCTTCCTTGAGCTGCGAGTTTATGACGATCTTCGACACTGTTTATTGGGTAATCCTGAAAAAGAGAGAAACGAGGAGAGCTTTAGTAATGCTGAATTCTGGAAACAGTCCAAGGTGAGGACTATAATGAAGAGTATAGTGGAGCCGATAGCGGTATCGATAGATATCGTAAAGAAGGTCACCACAGATTTAACGTCCAGCCTTGGTTTATTGAGAATTAAACATTGACAAGCTTTCAAAGCTCCACTCCTTCATAAGGTGAAGATGGAATATGAGGATTATAACATTTACGGTGGCTAGAATTCCACATTTCTTTTCCCAATATCCAGCAGCAAGTCGAATTAATGCCAAATTCATTGACAGGGATGTCGGTTCTGTACGTACATTTATAACATTTACGGTGGCTAGAATACAACATGCCTGTCATTCATTCTCACTGGCTACACCCCCCCCCAATATCTAGCAACAAGTCTTACCATGTCATATAATTCATCAGACATTTGCGGCTTTGGAGCGGTCGTCCATTTTGCTCCCTGTCTGAAATATTCCTTCATCAGTGAACGATAGGCCCGATATTCGAAAAATCTTGAACGCCACGCCATGGGTGCTTCAATTATCTCGTTTCCGATGACAACCAAGATGTCTCGAGGCATGGCAGCAAAGAGACCTGAAAATTGTAATTGAGTGAACGATAAGCTTTCGATGTGAGCCTGGACGACGCCACAAAGCAGTGGCTGCCCCGCCATCTAGTCTGCAGAATGCCATACAAAACAAGAAGGGTTACCCTACAGGACATTGACGACTACATTACATAGGTCAGCAGAGTGCCCCAGGAGAGGGAACCTGGCTACTGTATGGTTGCCACGACGTCTATAGTCCGGAGAAATAAAAATAAAGTTATTCCGTGACTGTCAGAGGGATCGTCACTAGGTTCGCTAAGCGCTCATCTGACCTTTCACATTATTGCGTAATATGCAAAACAAAGGAGTCGGTATTATATCATAATGCAACAAAATTGGCAGGAGCGATTGATACGTAACCGCTTCTGTCGGAATCTTATCTGAGATTGAATGCTGTGGAAGAAGGTAATGTTACCATTTGACTTGAAATCCGGTGTTTCATAAACTTTTGACCAATCCATAACGTCTGGTCGTCGAACCGTGACTCCCTCTTGCTCTAATATATTACAGAATTCTTCAATTTGCGCTCTCGCTTTCGTTACGTTCATTTCTGGAAACGGTTTTCCTTGATATTTCTCGTAAAATGGCCAATGTTGATGAGCTGTGTTTGACTATAAATATGCAAATAAATGGTAAGATTTCCATCTTTGAGAGAGAGAGAGAGAGAGAGAGAGAGATGGTTTGGAGAAAACAATATGCATTCACTTGCTTTCGTAGCTTTGCTACATAAACCTAGGCCAGACGATAGATCTGCCGTGAATCTACTTTACGACATAAAAACAATAGTGATATTTCTGTCTTTGAGAGAGAGAAAGAGCACTCACAGAGTACAAAGACCCAGCATTACAATATTTTCAAGTCAATAAGAAATTAGCCTTAATTTCTTACCTTGACTTCAATAGTGAAAGGTGGGACGTATGATCCGTCGACTCGACCGACGATTATTTCTTCAAGTGGATCCCATTCGTTATGTGAATTTACTGGACCCTTTACGAGAATACAATGTCAGTAATCACAAATAAAGAAATTAAACGTCCTATATTTGCATGTAGGCTAAGGTGGGGGTTGGCGGCATGGACCAGGGCCGCAAGGCCTCACAATCGCCACCTGGATGAAAGAGCGGAGCTCCCAAAAGCTTGTGAATTATATTCCAATAAACTGGACTGCACGTTAAATCTGCGGTGACTTATTCTATTTATTACTATTTGAATCAACAGCTATTGGATCCAATGTATTTTTTTTGTAAAATAATATTACAAATAAAAAAAAAAGACATTGGAGATTACTTACCGTTGCTGCAGAATCATGATGGTCAGATCTTTTTCCAGCGGCCCACTGAATCGTTCTTGTTAACGCTCTCTTCAAATAACATAAAAGAGAGAGAAATAGCAATGAACCGAAATTGTAAATAAGAGAGAACAACCCGTAGGCCAATAGTAAATCACAAAGATCCGAACACAGAATGTTATTTTTTAATTTAACTGAATCATTGAATCACGACCAGTACATATTTATATCCTCCATAAGGTTGCTATCTAGTGAGGATCTCACTTTTAACATCTTTGGTATGGTGTAGTCTCACGATTTGAACCCACAATCTACCGCATTGTATGGCGTTTAGCACTACCCAATGAAGAAAGTATACTCACAGTGCTTCTGCTTGCAAAACGAATCATCTTTCCTGTTCAATATAAAAGCATCAATCACACATTTACTCTACAGACTGCATGGGGTCAGTATGCAAATGAGCATTTGTGCACTTCTGGTATGTAAAATTTGACTTCTGGTATACAAAATTCGACCTAACAACCCAATTCAGTTTGCACAGTGGTCACAGCATCAATAAATAACATGGTAGCATCGCAAATGATACGGGAACGCGACTTATTTTGTGCACTTCCGGTTATGGGAGTGTCCCAGACTTTTGAGGGTCTGGTGCTGCGTTCTGTCCAGCCCTGCCATGGGGGTGGGTGAAGCTAAAAGGTGGACACCAAGCGAAGTATGAACTTACTACAGTTAAAAAGTAGACCAAATAGACTTGTTGATACTAAGCGACAGACTGTGTAATCACAAACATAAAAATTTCAGAGGAGTTGCTGATCAAGCTATAGCTCGGTTGGTAATAGTATAGTTAATGCAGAGCCCTAACTATAAGTTCAGACAACTCTCCGACAATTTTTGCTGTCTGCCGTTTAGTTTTCTGGGTCTGCAGTCTGCTTGTCCATTATTTAGTGGCAGCCGCATGCATGATATTGCCTAAATATATATAGATATCGTGGCACAGGCCAGTCCTAGGATCCTAGCAAATAAGAACAAAATGGCTTATAGACATATTTGATGACAACTTGGGTGTTACAAAATAAAAAAATATTCTAACGGTCCAGTACCCAGGGCCTGCATGCTCAATTCAAGTCCAACTTAAATCCAGATGGCTGACCTGACTTCGGCCGCTAGAGAACAGAGCGCGTTATTTACCAAAACAGCGTGTCAACATATGAACCGGAAATCGGTACGCGATAGAAGTATTGAGCAGCTCAAGTGATTACATACAAAACCCGGCGTTTTTTAAAAAAACGCGCGACGTAATAACACGTGTTAGGGTTTTTCCGTGGGCCGCCAGCATAAAGAATTATTTTGACACGCTTCAAATATTTACAAAGCGGCCAAAAAGCAAATAGTCAGCGTAGTAGCAAAAGACCACGCAGTCGGTAAACACGAGACCATACGCACGTATCCTGTCTCCCGGGAAAAACCCTCGCGGCTAATTAAAGCGCCATTGTCATACGACAATGAATTTAGTGATAAATATAATAAGTCACCACAGATTTAACGTCCAGTCCAGTTTATTGGTATATAATACACAAGCTTTCGGAGCTCTGCTCCTTCATCAGGATTTAGACTCAATTGACTGTAGGCTGCCTAAAGTAAGACCCTGCAAGCAAATTTCGCGATTTGCTAATAAGTCTGTTCAGTATCTCATTCTCGCCAAGGACAGAGTACGGCAGCAACAAGCGATGCGTTATAATAAATCGACAGACATTTATATCAATTTGGCCTTCATCAGGATCAGGGATACATAACTGTGCTTATATTAAATGCCGAATATCATGTGAGACGGAAAAATTTATCATATCTCACCAGATCTCTTGAAATCGCTCCTTTGCCTTGCACGACTTCGCAGCAATTAGTTGAACCGAGCTATCCACTAACACGCCCTCTAAAAACCGGCCACTCACAAGCTCGATCTTTTGCGGTAGCCACGTCGAGAACAATTGTAGATCATTATGCCGTGACGAACAAATACATGATTGCCCTCTGGCAACCCGACACTATATACATTGGACGTCTCCGCTCTCATTGGATATCGCATATCTCGCCGTGCACGCGTCATGAGGAACGTATTTCGCAATATATAATTATGCTATTCGTAATTCAGAGCAGAGTCTTTCCTGACGGTAACGCTGGGCAGGATAGCGAAGAGGTCAGGCAACCGCCGGTCCGCAGCGTCCCCCATCATCTGACTTTCGACGAACGGCATATTGCAACCACCATAAATAGTATCAATGATACCCAAGTAGGCCTAGGCCGAGGTTGGCGCCGACGCCCTAATCCAAGACCAGGCCGCGGGACATTTTGGAGAATATAATTATGAATCGACCCGTCATCCAAAAATTGCCGACCCTTTTCGGTTTTCGACGAATCGTTTGTCACTGGTATTATCAAAACCGCATGGTGTCGTTAACGAGCTATCAATGCACAAAATTAGTTCAGATTGCCGTCCAATTTACTCCTCAGTTTTCGAGAAAAGTTCATTATTATTCCCTATTAGAAACGTTTGGTTTAAATCAATAAATTAACAATATTTCACATTCGAAAATTAGGCAAGCACAGTCAAGCACCCAACGATAGGAATCTACAGCTTGTTGCCACGCAGACAAACTGAAAATTAGCCTATTTTAATATGCGATAGGAATCCACAGCAAATTAGGTGTTATGCCACGCAGAGCATGGAAAATATGTAAGGATGACCTTTTCTCTATAAGTCATTGACTTGGAATGCATCGATTGATTGATATTCGTCACCGCCGAGCAAGGAAGAATAAATCTATTTCAAATCCTTCGCGTAGTCACCTTCATTTCGACAGAGATAGAAGTCCACCCTCAGGCTATTCACGAACTCTTGTTATCTGTGACATAAAAATGCGTTCATTATGACGAATGTGCGACTTTGTTTTATCACAAGGCCAAATTCTTTGAATACAACACCGCGTCGTTTTATTGACGACGAAGCGAAAAACATTCGCCCATCGTTAAACGATGTCACGAAATTGTTGAGCGAATGAAATAGTAAAAAATTTATGGAGATTGACTGAATTGGAGACTGGCAGAGTAGCTCCCAACGTCCCGAGCGAACCGAATATTGCGGATGGTGTTTGGCCTGAACGGAAGTTGCGCCCGGGATATAGACTGGTGGGCGAAATATCTGATGGCCAAAATATCCTGAACGACCTTATCAAAAGACCGTACTGAACGTGGAAACAAGCGCTTTTCTCCCTTTGACAGTTTTGTCAATATTGCAAAACAATCAGCCTCATTGTGAACTCATTGATTACTTTATCGCATCACAATAAGCATCGAGGAAATAGTTATCTGTGGGTAAACACAATTGACGAAATGCCAGACAATTCTTTTGTAAGAGAACAACATGGAGAAAATATAAGGGGGAAGCTAATTGGAGGAACAAGTCGCTCTCTCTCTCTCGCTATGAAGATTTGAATCATACAATAGATGGCTACCTACATATCCGTCTGAATGGTTTAGACTGTCCGCCTTCTGATCAGGAGGTTCCGGGTTCAAATCCCGACCGAGTCAAACCAAAGACTTTAAAATTGGTATCCGTTCCTTCTCTGCTTGCCGGCCGGTATCGATGTAGAGGTGTGGTTTTGATAGTGATCCAGGCTGTAAACTGGAAGGATTGACACGCGTACCGTAAGCGTTGACCTGGCGTACATAACATTAGTACAGTTGAAAACACCATAAATTCCATACAACATCAAAGAATCGGATACTTGTGGTTAACTAAATGTAATGACACAATAACAGTGCCGCGCTACAATATTCAACAATATAGACGTACCGGTACAGATACACGTACAGGAAGTCAAATTACCGCAACTTCCATCACCTTTAAAAGCGTATGACATCATGTCTCAGTCGGTGTATTGATCAGTAGGTTGCCAATGCATCATGCCAATCTTGGCTTGTCAATCATTAAACTTATATATACCGTCATATTGAACAATTTAGTGAAGGCCGATGCCGAACAATCACTAGACATCGAGATGATAATTCTCCACAGATGTTTCCCGTGGGCTCGTGGGACCACGTAAAAACGTGGTTCCCGCGTGAAAATAGTGGTCACGCTGAGCCCAGTGTTCCCCCTGAGAGCAGTGTTCTCCGTGTTCCCGTGAGCGCAGTGTTCCCAGCGAGCACGTGGTTTCCGTGAGCACAGCGGTCGCCGTGGGCGCAGTGTTCCCCGTGGACGAAGAGTTCTCGTGAGCACAGTGTTCCCTATAAGCACGTGGGTCCAGGTAAGAACGTGGTTCCCCGTGGGCATAGTGTTCCCCATGAGCACAGTGTTCCCCGTGGACGAAAAGTACTCTTGAATACAGTGTTCCCCATAAGCACGTGGTTCCCCGTGGGCACAGTGTTCCCGTGAGCACAGTGTTTAAGTAGAGTGCTTTCCTAATAAATTGTATTTGTCAAGAATAGGCTACGGAACAAATTCCTAGCGACAACCGCATGTTGGCCACCACAATACAACCGTGTATGTATTTATGCTGAGTGCTTTCCTAAATCACTGAAGTATGTTAAGATGAGAAATAATAAAAACTGGTTAAGTTAGAGAGTGATTCCACCTTTCAATGTTTAGTCAAGCGTGCTTCAAACAAAGGTAGTCATTGAATGACGTCAGTTAGCTCTCTATATAAACCTTTTTACCAAATTCCTTACATTCCTAGACAAGTAGCTAGCTATGAATCAGTGAACTCGCTGCTTATAGAGAAATGCCTTATATAGCCCTAACATAAAGCCCAGTAAGAATTCTAGCACTAAGCAAATTGTAATACAACTCGTACTGTTAATTTCTTTAAAATGAAAAAAAAAAATTTATAGTCCAAGTCATCACAGATTGAATGTCCAGTATATTGGAATACAACCCACAAGCTTTTGGAATTCAACCCTACTATTGTAATGGATAAGAATAAGTTGCCACAGATTTAATGTCTAGTCCAGTTTATTGGAATGTAATTCACAAGGTTTCGCAGCTCCACCCTACTATAGTAATGGATAGAATAAATCCCCACAGATTTAAAGTCGAGTCCAGTTTATTGGAATATAATTCACAAGGTTTCAGAGCTACACTCCTTCATCAGGATCAACCTATTGAATAAACTTCAAAATGCTTGTACGATAACTTCCATACCGGATGTTGTGAACTCACAATCGGTATCATATTCAAGTACTATGATGTCATAACTACAGATTAAGAGAACGACTCATTTCCCTTTGTGACATTTAAGGACTTTGTTGTGATATGACAATTGCTAAAATACCGTACCGTACGAGCTTTCGAGGCTACCCTTCTTCATCAGGTGAATTAGACAAATTCGCGACACATATTGTCGAACAGACCGGCTAAACTGTAGGCTACCGTGTTGTATCTAAATCTGGCTTCACCTGTGATGAAGGAGCGCATCTCCGAAAGCTTGTGAATGTTATAATTAAATGTTAAGTCTGTGGTGAATCGTCTTTACGGTGAAAAATTTTTGATATAAATTGACAATACACGTCAAAAAGGGCTGGGTTATTTAAATTTGCCGCTTATTTTCCCGCCTAGTCAACAAAACAGTACTACCGTTACGATATATAAAAACTACACAAAATTGAATTTACTTGCAGCAATGTATTTAGCATCATCTGTAATCCATTACAGCAACTGAAACACCCAGTAAGTCAACAAGGTTTGGTTTGCTTTGGAAAAAGGAAATAACAAGTGTTGCCTTACCTCGTAACTTGCTTTGACGTCTGTTACTTTGCAAATGGCACTGGAATTCCTGTTTCTCATCGGTGGCACGTCATCATTTGTGAGCACAGGCCAAAGGAATAATTTTTAACAGACAAGAATGATAGCCTTGGACAAATCATCAATGTACATCCCCTTATTTGGTATAATCAACAATTTTTCTAAAGGAATAGTGCAATGAAAATACTAGAGATCGAACGATATTGATTTTTTCATGGCCGCTCAATAACAGTACATGAATGGCAAATTTCAGCCTAAAAAGACCACCCTCTGAAGGCCATGTAGCACTGCATTCAATACAGCCACTGCGACACTGTACATACAAAGTCACTGAAGCTTTGGCCGTCAAGTGAGTCTCCAATTTTGCCTCAAAAAAACCACAACTCAGTATATAAGCTAGACATGGCTAAGTCAATACTAGCCACCGAGTACCCTATATTAACCTGGAAAAGCGACATCGCACCC
Source organism: Botrylloides violaceus (assembly GCA_030412335.1). NCBI lineage: Eukaryota > Metazoa > Chordata > Ascidiacea > Stolidobranchia > Styelidae > Botrylloides > Botrylloides violaceus. The sequence continues at coordinate 85,745 of JASFYC010000328.1, forward strand.
CGCTCTATAGTTACGATCAACAGCTAAGCTAGACAAGGCTAACACATGCTTCTAGGCTGAAACAAGTCATTGAGTCCCCAATTTCAGCCCGGAAAAACCTCCTATAGCAACGTCACGTGGTCACATTGCATTCAATGCAGCCACCATGACACTCGACTTACTAAGTCATTGACTCATTTGGCTGTTAACGTAATAACATAACAATTGTCTATCCATCCTTCTAATTTATTTTCCATTAATTAATATCATCCCACATAAACTCAAAAGAGAGAGGCAAGTAAAATCATTTTGGCTTAAAATCCAATTTGGATCACAATTCAGTACGTGTACACATTGAAGATTTAGCAGAATTCATCCACAATGAAGAGAGTGTGAAAGGCATTATTCAAACGAAAAACGCATTGTTAAGTAACAATCAAGAAAATAATTATACAATCACCCCAACCATGTCAAAAATAATTTCATGTACACCACTGCATATTTAGTGGCACAATTCATGAGCCTAAATCGTTTCATACGTGCCACTGAGTATTTAGTGACACTGTACACGAGTCAAAATCGTTTCATGTGCATTTAGTGGCAAGGTACGCGAGCAATAAATTGTTGCATACCACTGCAAATTAGCAGTACCCAAGGAAGACAAGTCAAGAAAAAAATATTTACCGTTAATGCATGAAGTTCAGAGGTCAATATATCCAGTGGTGTGATACCCGAACAGCTCAAGTTTATAATTAGCCTACGCCCTACAGCAACTACATAACTGTTATAAGCAAAGCTAGATTATGTAAAATTGAAGATTTGTTCACATTGAGCATAACATTTAGACCAAGTAACGCTTGGAACGAGGGAGAAAAACTATGAAAGAGAGTGAGTTATAAGTTACGTGAGCCCGAAACGTCAACCGAGGTTGGGACTTGCGCTCATCAGAAATTTTACACTCATGCTGCAATCACCACGAACGAGACGCTCAAATTTAAGCCGAGTGCTTTAAAAACAAGATTTACACTCAGTGTGAACAAGGTTTATAAGCCAGTGGAATGAAGGTAGGGACCTCTAAAAGGTGCATGAATACAAGAGAGTTTGTTAGAATCCGATCAGTGGACTGCACAGTTAATAAAGGGAAGATTGTAATTCTCTGACTGGTCGATTGGCTGCAGAAGCTTAAATTCACAACAGAACAAATTGATTATTGACGCCAGAAAACAGAGCTCTGGCCTGCTAGGTCAAATATAAGTGAGCCAGGCAATAGCTATGACACAATCCGGTCGCCAGGCCCAACGTAACAGCTACAGTCGACTGTGCAGTCCACTTCAAGGTACAGGAGTTCGCATAGTCTCATTAAAAATTTTTTTTTTCAACCAAGTACCAAAATAACCCTTGACAGTGAGTTTGTTGAACTGGGATGTTTTACGAGATACACTGGAATGATGTCACAATGAGAATGATGTTTAGACAGTGACCTAATAAAATAATATTTTCTTTTATATAATTACACAATACAGTCTAAATAGCAATGTTACATCACAAAAACCTGTATAAATTTTATGGGCTATCAATTCGAAGGGTGTTTGGAGCTGTTTTTCTTTACAATTTTTACAAAATTCCATAATTTTCAAGATTCTAATGATTAGAGATAGACCAATATTGATTTATCATATTCATATTTTCATATATCATCCTCTTCAACTTACAGATGGTCGACATCGATCATGGATGAAACAAAAAAAAAAATACAAGCGAAAAAATGTAAAACGAGGTTGATAAAAATTACACAAAAAATATACACATGAGCCTTTGAAGAGGATTACATCGGGGAGAGTAGGGCCTACCTCATGAAAAGCTAAGAGCACTTTAAGAATCGTAGGTGGGGTCTTAACGAGACAAGTCAATTTACCCTTTCCTATGCATCTCAGATTTAATGTTACGTTTTGACTGATTAAGAAGAACGTTCACAAAACTTTAGAGCTCCACTCTGTCATCAGGTGGTGATATCCGGGCGTTATATCTGCGGTGCGGGGGAGGTAAAGAGTGGACTAACGCCACGAGAAAGAAGAAGATGATCAGCATAGGGCCACCAAAAATATGGGGTAAACGGGGTTATTTTTTCATATCAACAGGGAATAATCGAGATGTAAAGTCAGACACCATGATTTGAAAAACTCACAACAAATTGTTCAATGTCTCAGATCAGTGATTACGGTAATTAACCAGCGATTAACTCTAATCGCTACCTTTAAATCAACCAAAAAATTAAGCATATTCCATCAAAAAGTCACCCAAAAATAATCAAGGTAAACGCGACATGGTCGAACGTTTGAAGTCAAGAAAAAATTCCATTCCAATAAAATTTCAACTTTGTGATGAACAATAGCGATTATTAAGTCACAAAGACTCTAAAACCATATACTGCCTGGTCATTATATTTTACCGTCATGAAATTACACCGGGCAGGAAAAATTAAGAGCTTCCAGGCAAGTTACCAGTTATTTCTACAGGTAGCACATCTTTTCTAGACCAACTTCAAATTGCATTGGAATGTCAGAAAAAGTTGCTAATTTGCAAGTTTTTTTTCAAATAATCTATAATATATAATCATAAGGGAATGTCCAAAAAAGACTTTTTCTCAAAACAAACTGACCCTTTAAAAAGATTTTTCATGATTTTATGATCATTTCAAATGAGCACAAACTCGTCTAAAAAGCAACAGCAGAAACTTAAGATCATGTTTTATAGATAGTGATAAAAGATAATCCTGGTTTAAATTATTGGTACAGATATTAACCTTTGAATAAATAGAGAAACTACCGAAATTTAGACCAAAATGAAAAACTCACGGTTTTTAGCCAAAGACTAACTTTTTTCACTATCTAATAACGACCTCGTTTAATCGAATCAAATTTCACTCAATTCCGCCAAAGTTTGATCTAACTCAGCCTTTACTTTGGCGTATTTTTCTTCGCTCATTTCTAGTTGCGCTTCGTAGTCGTCGTTTTCTCGTTCCAAGCGTTTTACGTCGGCCGTTTTTGCGTCAAGCTCATCTTCTAGTTCTTTGACTTTAATTCGTAAATCCTCGATTCTATCTTCTAATTGGTCGATTGCATTTTCTTGTTTGTTTTCCGAAGCTTGAGCTTCTTTTAAAGAGCTTGTTACTTGACTGATTTGCATTTCGTAATCGTCGATGCGTGACTTAGCGTCTTCGTATTTTTCTTCTACAATAGTCAGCTCATTTTCCAAGACTCGTACTCTACGTACTGCTTCTTCACGAGCGACTTCAGCCTCCTCTCTCGCTTCCATCGCTTCTTTATGGTCAGATTTCTGTTTCTCTATGAGATCTGCAGAACTGTCTTCGCTGGAGCGTAACCGTTGTAATTCTCTCTCTTTTTCGTCTCTCTCTTGCTCGGCTTGCGCCAATTTATTTTTCACGTCCCGGAGTTGTTCGTCCAATTCTTCGTTACTGTTTTCAGTGAGTTGTATCGTACGCTCCATCGATTTCATCTCCATTTCTATATCGTCAGCGCGTTTCTGTTCTGCTTTTAGGTTAGCTTTCAAATCATCAATGGTGTCGTCTCGATCAGCAAGTTCATCTTTCAATGTCTGGATTTTTCTTTTAATAGCTTCCATGATAAGACCAGAGGTGAAAGGTCAATCTAATTAGTTGTGCTACGTTAAAGGATATCTAAAAATTTTTTCAAATATTTCATCAGGAATGACACGGCATGGAACACTTGGCACATCGAATTGAATATTTGGAATCAATTCAAATCACAAAAGATTTGAATCAATTTAAAATCGAGATTAATAGGCACGTATTTGAATAGAGATGGGCACATCGAACAGAATCACAAAAGATTCGAACGAATCTAGAATCGAACTTTATTGCACAACGCAATGTGTGACAATTTTTCTACAGAAGTAATTTCATTTAATTAACGATATTTGCACCGATAACCAAAACTATGTCCCTTCCAAAACAAAAAAAGGTGGTCACCGCATAAAGACGGTAAACTCCGGAGCTAGTGGTTGGATCCAAATAAACATATTCAATTTGCATTCGGAACCACAAACGATTCGATCTAGCCCAACTCTATTCAACATACTTTTATATGGGAGCACTGAGTATAGTATAACCCTACATCGCATCATCAGAAGGTAAAGAGCGGCGTGTCTGGAAGAAAATTTGGGGGCTGTCTCGACAATGATACATCATAAAATTATGCGGTCACGTCAAAGATCGTTTCGATAAAGGTGGAAAATGTCATTATCCCTTCAAAAAGAGGGTTGTCATGACAACAAATCAACCCCACCCCCCAGATACGCCGCATAAAAGAACGAGATCGTCACAACAGTATTGTGATGTCGCAACTCGCAATATTCAAAACAGAAGGCAGTTATTATTTTTGCATTGTGATATAACAAAAGCACTATATATAGGTCATCAAAGATACCACCTAAAACGATAAAAACAAGAAAAGGATGCTAGTGACAGTTCTGATAAGGGCTGGGTCCAGGATCTGCCATCCTTGCAACGGTGCCCAATACTTTGTTTTGGGAGCCATCGGTCAATTCAATGGCACCTCACACTGCACAGGTGATATTTATCAGCAGGAACCACCCAGTTTTAGACAAAGAATGACATTGTTCGATCACAATCACAGTCGTCCTTCCCGTACTATGTACAGGCCTTCCAATGGAGTGACAAGTCTTGAGGCCACCAAAGAGCGACTGCTATGTGGCTGTCCTGACGTCTAGTGCGGAAAAAACCCCAACAATACCAAACGTCCACAGAACTGCCACTAGAATGTATATTTACAAAGGAGATGTCTTCTGCAATTAAAAGTGAACATACTGTATATGACCAAAACGCGTTCATATGACTCCAAAGATGTATTATATAGCCTCCGCAACTAACGACAACACCATAGAAGATTCTGACGCCCCTTTACGTTCAGGGGTCTTAAAATCATTAATAGGCCTACACCAGAATGATGAAGTTTTTTCAAAAATGTCTGATTATGAGGGGGGCGAGGGGCTCCCATTTTGGCGGCCTTTAAATCTCGGTATGTAGGCAACATTATACTCAGGGTACAACTTTGATATCATCTGATTCCAAAGGTGAGTTCAAAATTACTTTACTATATTACTATTATAGTCCAGAAACTGAGCATTTTAGGAGGCCTTGAAATCTCAACGATTATATACCGGAAATTCTGGGACAGCAAAAAAAAATTTGGGGGGTTGGGCAAATTCTATTCATATTTCATACCCCGGGCCCCAAATTTTTCCAAGAGGTTATGCAAAGATTCCGAAAACCTAAAAAAGATATTTTACATCAAAAACATAGTAACACTTCTAAATATTTTGGTGTACATGAAACGTCATACCAGTATAAGTTGAATACAAAGAGATATGATACACATGAGGGCGCTAGATCCAAGAACGTAACAATTCTTGATCTATAATACTGACACCGTAAGGATTTGTAGTAGTTCTCGTTGGTATACATGATTCGTATTTACAAAAATGGTTACAAAGCTTATAACATGACTATGATGTCACACTTGGAATGTTTATGCATGACCAACGTAATAGCTACCACGCAGCGGGGTAACTCCATCGCTGCAATCAAAACTAATTGGATAAATTCCTTCTCACAAATCAGAGCTCTTTGTTATGAGTTTAAAAGTTTTTAAATCAGGCATAAAATTCATTTACCAGGTTTAACGACTTCCCACCGCTTTTTGAGCGCTTTAAATTCGCGAGCAGCTAGGTACAAGTTTGTCACTTAAGTAATATATATATCTGACAATATTCTGCCAACCTAGACAAAATATCTTGTTTGCTACAGCTTTGGTTAGTGTGAACTAAATTTTTTGTACCATGCGAGCGCTTCCTGGCAATATTACAAATACAGGTATGTGGTAGGGTACATCTCAAGAAATACGGGCAGATAATTATATTGATAGTAGCCGATGGGGCACAATCACTTACTCTGGATACAGAGAGCGCTACCACAGTTTTAATGTCCAGCCAAATTCATAGTTGTTGAAGGTGGACAATCACTTACTGTAGATACAGAGACTATGAACATAGTTTTAACATCCACCCTAATGCATAGCAATATACTGATAGTAGCCGATGGCGTGCGTACGATCAGTTACGATAGATATAGAGAGTTTTAACAACAGCCAAATTCATAGCAGATTTGGGATCACAGATTTTCGAAGCTCTAAAAAGTATCGATTCATGTGATAAAGGAGAACACCCTTGAACCATGACACTAAATTTATAGTGACTTGGTCTATTTCAGGAGACGGAAAAAAAATTTTGGTATAATATCTTCATCTGTAAATGTGGCAAAAACCAATTAAAAACAACATTCCGCTCCTTCACCTGATGAAGGATCGAAGCGTGTGAATTATATTCTAATAAACTGGACTGGATGTAAAATCTGTGGTGACTTTTTCTATCTATTACAATAGTAGGGTGGATACCTGAAAGCTTGTGACTTATATTCCAATAAACTGGATTTCACATTAAAATCTGGGATGACCTATTCTATTTATTACTATAGTAGGGTTGATCTCCAAAAGCTTGTAAAATTATATATTTTCCAATAAACTTGACTGGACGTTAAATCTGTGGCGACTTATTCTATGTATTACAATTTGGATCATCATCAGCTTCAATATGCGAGTTGCTTGGTCCAAAAGTAGGCCTATATTCTTGAGTATTGATCAAAGAAATACACAGAAAGTTTGACAATTAAAAGTTCTCCAGGTCATCCTTGAATTGTTCAATTTCTGCCATCTTCTTTTCAATTTCTGCGTCTATTTCTTCGATGCTCTCTTCCAACTTTGCAGCATCGTTTCGTCGATTTCTCAGTTCTCTTTGTTTTTCTGCAAGAACCGTTTCCACTTCTGTAGTTTTTTGCACGAGATCGTTCAACTGTGATGAATTCTCTTCGTCAATTTCACATAGCTCGCTTTCAGACTGTTGACTTTTTGCAATTTTTTCTTGTTTTTCCGCTAAATTTCTTTCTAACTCTTCATTCTTGGCTTTTGCAATATCTAATAATTCTTCTGCCTTGTCGAGATCTCTCATCGCGGTTGTTAATTTGCGTTTCACTTCAGTGCATTTCGTTTCAGCCTCTTGCGCTATTTCATTCGCCTCTTTTAGTTCGCTAGATCGTTCATCTAGAGCGTTCTCCGTGTCCTCTTCTGCATTCAAGTATTTTGATAATTCCTCTTCCGCTTGATCTCGTTCCTTTTCAGCGTCTGCCACTGATTTTGTTATTGTGTCAATTTTCCTTTCCGCAGCATCTAACTCCTTCTTTTTCAAGTGAATTTTTCGTTTATTTGAATTGATTAATTTTTCCGCTTCTTCGAGTTGCACCTCTACTTCATTCTGCCTCGCTTTATGCTCCTCGTACCTGCTATCTTCTTCGTCCAATTGGGTCTTCAAGTCTTGGATCTTCCTCTTGACACTGTCCATTGCAGTTAACGTAAAGTTTAGAATATCTATCAAGGATTAACTAAATATAATATACCTGAATTATAGAAATAATAGTCATCAATAATATAGATCAATGGGTCGCAAAAGCAGGTCTATGGACCAACATCACTCGGTCAGAATTTGCAGTCAGCTATTATTAATTAGCTGTCAAATAGGCTATAGGTATAATGAATATATGCGGGCCTTGTCTTCATGTATTGACAAGTTAGTAAATATCATCCAGAGTAGAAATCTACAAAAAAAGGGGAATGCAAAGGGCAAAGGTAATATTAAGCGTACTGTACTATGATGGATTGTCTGGACACACACACACACACACACAAGGTGGTAGCCGGATGATCTTGGTATTTGGTAAACTCGCCATGTGAATGGTAGCGACATAGGTTTACTGCATTTTCACACATGCACTGCCCGATGCATATGCATGTCAGGCGAGTAGGACGCGAAAAGCAGGAGACACAAGGACAAGTCACAGAAAGAGTCACAATGCTGCTGAAATTACCACTAAGATTTTACTCCGCTCTGACAATGCAGGTTTGGCCCTTGACTTGTCGATATTCCCACGAAGGTTGAAAGGTGTTCCAAATATGAACCATTTTGTTCTGCGCTGAATTCAGGCTTTGGGACGTCACAATGAAAACAAAGTGAGCTGGAGGACTCTGATCGCTCCTAACTCGTAACTGAGTTTACCAAATTTACCGAAATCACTGGCATTCCACAGGCACTGGAATACTATGAAGTGCAGTTTAACACTTGATTATAAATGAAGGTATATCATAGAAGCATGCGGCCAAATAAAATTTTGCACAAAGGCTCCCACTTCTTACAATGACAGAACGTTTTCTGTGACTGGAAGTAGCGCAAAAATGCTGTCTAATCAGACACAATGACAATGTACAGGAATAAGGTATTGTCACCTTAGTCGTTTTGCTACCTATGAAAAAAGTTGCCTAAACACTAGATGGCACTGATTCGAAAAAACCTGTTCATTTTGATTTGGGAAATTCCAAATATCCTATCATCCCTAATCTGTATATGGATATGCAATATCATTTGGACATAAAAAACAGGCAGTAATATATCAATACCAATACGTATTATCAGTAAAAAGTATCAATTTTCGCCAGAATTTAAGATAATAATACATGAGTGAGAAGTCGAAGTTGCTACTGAAAGTTTGATAATTTTGCTGATATTTAATTTGGTATAGCAAGGGTTTCAAATGAAGGAATAGAACATTGTTTATTTTTGTCCTTGTTTGGTGCATTTACACATATGATAAGATCTGTACACACATATCAGCCTATTGGAGCATATGCATATCGTGCGAGGACTGCCAGAGGCAAAAAAAGGTGATGTAGGCAGGTAGATGCCAGGCTCAAATCTAGAAATCGTGTTATACCAAATACAGCTTTTCGCATCGGAGGGGGAGGGGCATTGATATCCACCCTGTTACTTCAGCCCTCATGTATATCATGCTCGTATAATCTGCCCAATGTACTGGTGTGTGTAAATTTATCATATCGTAAATAATATCACCACAGATTTAACGTCCAGCCTTGGTTTAGTGAGGATTAAAATATTCATAAGCTTTCAGGAGCTCCACTCCTTCATCGGGTGAAGATGGAATTTATCATGGAAGTCTGGGTAAGTACAGAATAGAACAGAGACAAAAATCAACAAGAATTTGTCTTTTGGTCCGCTGTGTTTAGTGTGACATTGCCAAATGCATTAAAATTTTGTCGATGATTGAAACGGGCTGCTACAGATCGTTCAATTCGCTCATAGCAGCTTCGTATTCCTCAACAAGTCGATTGAGTTCGGCTTTCTTATTTTCCTGTTCTTCCTCTAATTCTTCAACCTCTTTTGTAGCTTCATCCAAATCTTTCGAAGTACGCTCTATGTCATCCTCTGTTTTCTCGAGTTTGTCGCTCATCTGTTGTATTTTTGTCTCAGCGCTGCCTTTTGTGTTTTTGAGCTCGGATTGTCTCGCTAATATAGAGTTCAAATCGCCGCACGCAGTGTTCAGAAGCTCTTCGAGTTCGGCGTTGCGACTTTTTATGTTATCAAGTTCTTCTTCGCATACAGCTAAATCATCTTCAGCCGCTCTTAGCTCTATATCTGCCTTCTCGTACTCAGAATCGGCTTCTTCCGCTTCTTCCTTTGCTTGTTTCAACTCAAGAACTCGACGTTCCAATGTGCCGGCCTTTGAACCGCTAAGGGACTCATATTTCTTAACTTCTCGCTTTTTTTCGTCTCTTTCAGCTTCCACCAGCTGCAAAGCAGCCTTAAGTTCTTCCAGTTCGTCTAATGCCCTATCTAAATCATCATCGACGGCTGCAAGCTCTTTTTCCGTCAATTCCACCTCTTCTTCGGCCTCCTCCGCTTTGTTTTCAGCAGCCTTGATGTCCTCTGCTAGGTCAGAATTTGCTTTCTGTTTGGAAGACAAATCATCTTTCAAAGTTTGAATTTTCTTCTTAATAGCCTCCATTAGTGACGGTTTATAGATTTGCAGAAGAGTAAATGCAATAAAACACTACGCTACAACGGTATAAAGTTAATTTCAACCCGGAAACCTAGCATGACAAGTACAAATACGGTCAAAAAAATCGAAGAAGGGCGGATCCCAAGAAAAAGGCCGTTAGAGTCGGGGATTCACCGATTCGTCATCGACCGGTTTTCACGCTTCACTGCAGCTGCACGAAACAAAATCATGGCAAAAATCCGACTCGAGTTTACGAAAAATCTGCCACGCGAAATATAAAACTATTATTCTATCATCATTACAGAGGATATATATTATCCTACTACAAACTTACCATAAAACACGCACGAATAGGCCATCTAGAGGCCAAGTGCGCGGGACACTACCGGCACCTATAGGGCTACTCGAAAAGACAGACAGACAACAGACATATTTATTGTTTCAGTCATTCACAAGCAAATTGTTCAATACAAGAGGAAAACGGCTGGGCTGCAGCGAAGCGATCATCTAGTCAGCTGCAGCCTGGCAGAAGTAACAGTTGGTGCTCCTTCGGATTCACACGGACTTGGATTAACTATTGATAGATTAGGTAGATTTTTTATTGAATGTAGGACTGCGCTGTCAGCTATAGACTAGGCATAAAATAGTCTCTTCTCTTGGTAGGCCATGTCCCTCCCTAGGCGAAGGTTTGAACATCAGTAGCCTACGCAGACACTAGGCAGTAGCTGAACATATGGGACCTCTTAGCGGACAGAAAAATTACTTGGCCAACAGAGAGGTATAGCGATTGGCTAAGAACTGCCGACGGTGAAGTTTAATCGTTTCAATTCAGTAATCAACATATCCTCTAATCTCTACAATAAAGCAATCCATATAGGACATCCCTATACACAGATTGCTAGATTCCACAAAAGTTAACAGAAAGCAAGTAACCAATACAGTAGGCCTATATAGAAATTAGCCAGAGGCAAAGCGTATCTACGTCTAGTTCTAGATCTTGACAGTCACATGCACGTAGCCTAAAAATTTAGGTATAGCCTACTGAAAATATACCAGCAGTTTCTATCTAGTCACGGACGTCTGATCGCGAATGACAATGTCTCGAGAGTACCTAAAGCAGCCAAAGCGTTGAAAATATTCTGACGTTTCACGCCTTCTTGATTTTTTAGGAGAACAGAAAAGTTTGAGCGAGTTTTGCCGAGGGCAATGAAGCTTTCCAGCCTTATAAGGATACCGCGGAATTAGCAGCATATAGAAAAAGGTTGTTCTGCTCAACGCCGACGATGGTATCTTCACGAAAAAGTAACAACATTGAGGAATTCCAGTAATGCTGTCATATTATGAATTCTTGACGTGTTGACTTTTGCCGATCAATCAAATTATCCTAGGTCGTTTTTAGACAATAGGCCTATCGATAGTTGGATCCGCGTTGAATTCGCCCAATCAAGCTCCGAAAGCTTGTGAATGTTCTAATTCTCAATAAACTAAGGCTGAACGTTAAATTTGTGGTGATCCTCTTTACAATATCTATTGATCATCTGCCGTCGGCTCTACTACACTCTTCGAAAATTTTCGTGAAATATAGGTATGGCGGAGTTGCGTATGCGAAAAACTTGGCCTTCTTTCAAATCGGACGTTAATTTTATGATAAATAAATAGGGGTAGCAGATTAATTACCGTATATGCGCGACATAGGCCTGGAGAAGGGTCGGCAACCTTTCGCGTCGGGCCGACCGACATTAAATTTTACACACGGGGGTACGCGGAGGACCTCTCGTGTATATGTACCTGCGAATCATTATTACCATTTACGGTGAATGCAATATCCCATTCGTCGAAAGTCCGATTCTGCTCATCGATACTCACTCGCTGACATTGGAGAGACTGCCTTCTGATTATAGATGTAGACCCAACACCTTGCCTGCTTCCAAATTAAATACGGGTTTCAAATGAAGAAAGCCACGGACCGGCGGTTGCCGACCAATGCCTTCGAGAACATAGTTGTTTGGAAATTATGGAGTCCCAAGACTTATTCCTTTCCACTGCTTAGGTCATGTAGTAGCCTACGATAAGTCAATGCTCATCGTTAGACGATATCTCGATAATTATTAGTCCTGTTTATAGTAGGGATCAATCGATATACTTTATCTAAACCTTCATTCATGGCCTACTAAATTTAGTAGGCCATTATATGCTCCATTATATTCGTATTTTTGCGATATCGGAATCGGCATTCGGGTTTTTTAAGGAAGTCAATTGGATAAAGGCCTAATTAATCAACCGGTTATCGGTAATCGATTATCGAGGCCAATATTAATGATTTTTCGATTTATTTAATAGGCCTATCGGCCGCCTGTCATGCCAAAAGGGCTGCATATCGGTCTTGAAAAAATCAATATCTGTTTTTTTCTAGATTATAGCTTGGATTACTGTCCCAACCACGACGCTCCGCACTCCACCGATACTGATCGACTGCCAAGAAGGGACGGGAGTAGGGCTGGCCACTCGAATTCGAATAATAAGATATTTGAACCGAATCGAAAAGCAATTCGTTCTCTTTTCGGATTTCGAATACTACAACAACTTGAGAAAGCTCTATACGCGCGTGTCAATAACGTGGACATAGCCAGGAGAGGTGTAGCTCCTTTTCTCTGGTGCCACAGTTTTAAATTGGACTTTTGTGCATTTTGCTATTACCCTGACAGCACGCCATGATGAAGTCGTAGACATGACTTCACATTTGGCTGGTTGCGTCTCTGCATGTTCCTGACCTTTGCATGATAATATATTTTCAATCAAATTTCATCGAATTAGGTTAATAACTAGGTCAGTCGCGTCTATTAGGTATTCCATTAGATTCGAATTATTCGATTCTATGTTTCATAGTATTCGATTTTGCCCAGCCCTAGACGGGAGTAACGGGATAGCAACTACGAAGTCTTGGATTCGCGTCCATATTGAATACAGCTATATGTCAAAACTTCTGTATAGCCTAACTGACCTGACGATCAGACTCAACTGCTTCTTGCGAATAGTCGTTAGCCTCCTCGCGCCCAGTTCGGCATAGCAAGCCCCATACCATGTCGTCTATTCCTGTACAAAACGCACAAACCACCCAATGGAGCGACTGGTCTGAAAAACCTGAATGAGGCCACCAAACAGTGGCTGCCATGACATCTAAGCTAGTCCGAAGACATGACAACAATGCCAAATGAAAGAAGAAGCTTCCTCCTATGTAGGCCTATAGTATACTCTACAATTTAGCTAGCGTTTCAGTTTTAATCAAGGCGTGACGTATGACAAATCGATTAAATACGTAGACCTACACTTGCAAAAAGGCCGCTTATCAACAGACGTCACACACATATAGTAATGCAGTCACGTAATTACGGTATCGCAATCTGACTGTATCTGCCCGATCGATTGTACGGCATAGATATACCGTAGGCGGTCTTAGAGAGTCAGCGGCATCACAAGTCATGTGTAGGCTAACTCATCGACACGCAGGCTACCAAACCCATGAGACAAACAGAGTATGAGTAGGCAATTCCTACATGTAGATAAGGTATATTATTACTCTTTTCGGAAAACGAAAATGGGACATGCGCACAGAATCAATGTGCGAGGAATGTAGGTTACTCACGATGTATCATGCATGTTGCATTGTTGCGTGCTGGTACAACCTCTCTGTCAAAGAAAATGAAGTCGGGCCTAAAGTATCAATCATTGCTATAATAATAATCAATGGATGTTCTATGACGGGAAGTAAGAGACTTTGTTAACTGAAAAAACGATAATATTTCCGCTGTTATAACCTTCTTTGGCTTTAGACTAGAATGTTCCTGAAACCGCTACTCCTGAAACCGTTAAAATGCGATTCCCGTTTCAATCGATAGGACACACTCTCGTTGCTACGTAGAATTCCATGGTTACGTCATGCTACGCATTACGTTGAACGCCTCATCAGTTCATATAGGCCGATATGACGATACGCTGACGCTCCCCTAGCTACGAGGGATTGGCGAAATAGGGAAAAAGAGTGCCTGGGAGATAGGCCTAGTTGAGGAAACATGGTGGGTGTGCAAAATGCTACCACACAGATTCGTATCTTATACAAAACATGCTGAATAGCCCACACACTTTCAAGTCATCAACTATCGGCTGGCGTGCATGACTCGGCGTAGAGCCTCTACATCGTTCTCTGGCGTAGGTAGGGCTACGTGACCTTAAAAATCTTCCATAACAACACCGTCTCGGAATTACAACGCCGCAAGCGCTCCAGAAAACTGACTTGAAATGTGAAATGTCGCCAACGCAATTCCATTCACACCGCAGTGACACTTTGAAAGGAATTAACGGCAAGGTGCCAAATAAATGATTGAAAAACCGATCGCAAGGCGCTGCCAGGATCAGTTCAAGCAGCGCCCAAAACGATTCTGATACCAAAACAACTGGTATGGATATTTCAAAGCCGATACAATAGTCGGCGGTTACGCGTGATTGATGGTAGGAATATCGACTACGCTATTTGACTGATTGTCAACAAGGCCATAAAAATACGAGTTCAAATACTGACTAACCAATGAAATTGGTTTAACTGAGACACAATGCCGCCATTATCATCGGAACCGGAATTCACGGTGAGCTGACGATAAATATCGTACAAAGACATAACCGCTAGTTGGCGACCGAGTGTCGCGAAGGTAAACATAGGGAAAACGGGGAAGCTTATGCGCAAATGGGCCATAGGATATACGGAGGTATAAGAAGTCCCGCGTTCACCTACGATACCTGAGTTTATCCAGGGGATCTTAGGCGTGGCGTTAGCGATTCCGTGGCATGCACAGAATCAATGGAAGGAAAGGGCCTAAGATTAGCGGTCGACCGATTTATCGCACCGGCCGATATTTGTATTATTGCGATTATCGGTATCGGCAGTTGGTCAAGTAAGAAAGTAAATATTAGATATCGGCCTCAAGAATCAGACGATAATCGACTTAATATCGACTTTTGGCCGAATATCGAGGCCAATATTCATGATTTTCGGATTATCGATATCGGCCATCAGTCATTTAAAAGGTCAATTATCGCATCGGTCTTAAAAATACCAATTTTGGTCGATCTCAACCCAAGATCGAAATCTATAGAATGTTGCGTGTTTAAAAACAGACACACAGAGTTCCACATCAACATGTTCCTTTGGCCACCCCTTAGAACTACATTAGGTACCGTACCCCAAAGACCCCACCAAAACCAATGACTGAAATCGTCACCAGTGAAGACCATGTTTCACCACAAAAACGACACAAGAAAAATATATCTACAAATAGAAGAAATATCAGATGGCTGCATTTATTCAATGTCTTTCAACTCATCAGGAAGTTGGCTCTTTGGGTGTTTGCTTTCGAAATGTTGTTTGAAAGTTTTTGGATCTGGCATTTGACTCTGAAAATATACCTTAGTCTTAGTCTGGAACGATCCCGTAACTGGAAGGGAACAAAATGCCAAAATCGGGCTGCCACTAAATGACGAATCAAGCGAACTACAAAGGAGTGAGAGAGAGAGAGAGACATTTAGCTTTCATCAACCAGCAAAAATAAAAGATGGAACGTTTTTCACTGTAGTTACACACAGTCGTTATCAAGCAAATTAGATAACACGTGAGAACGTGGGGTAAGCCGGTATGGACGGGAGCCACTATGCAAACTGTGGCAGGGCCACCACACCAGACCCTCAAAATTCACAAAAAAAGTACGGAACCCCCCTGCGAAACCGGAAGTACCCGTTGCACAAAAATAGGTCTCGATCCCGCGTCATTGCGATGCTACCATGTTGGTTATTGATGCTGTAGCCACGGTGTAAACTGAATTGGGTTGTTAGGTCGAATTTTGTATACCAGAAGTCGAATTTTGTATAGCAGAAGTGCAGAAATGCTCATTTACCGCACCAGCTAGCCAATAATTCGGCACAGATTTTCAATATGCCGCATGGAACGCGTTCCAAAAATAAGCCATCGTTTGCATACTAGGACAGGGGAAGGTGATATGACCAAACATTGTCTGAGAGTCACTCTAAATATAATCAAAGTTCCGTTTTATCACTTCTCGTCAGTTATATACCATTTTCTCGCTACAAATCGTGCCATAACTTTATCAGTGACTCTTTAAATATTTACGAGGTCTGAATGGTCCATTTAGTTCACAGTTTAGTATCTACACACTGCTACCACATCATTGTGTATTTACGAGGTACAACATTTATCATTGTCAATTCCACGTAGTCCGTTGCCAGCTGTTTAGTGAGACCCCCAAAGAAGATTATAAAGTAATTGAAGGCTCACCCGACAGACTGGACACGTATGAATAAGTGCAGCTTTGGCGGCGGCTTTCTGATTGCATGCTTTCCCTTTTGCTGCCTTTTCTTTCTTCTGCTGGTTTTTTTGTTGTGATTGAATTTTCTGATGTCCACGAGCCATGATTTATCTATTCTACAATATATCAAAAACTAGACTACGAGTCTACGAGCAGTAGGAAACACTGAAAAAACAAATGGCATTAGTTCCATTTGCATGCATGCACGCATACGCACCAGTGCTGTGTGTGTGTATCATGTGAGTCTGTGTAAATCCAGCAAAAATCAAAAATATTGACAAAAATAAACAGTGTCCTGTCTTTTTCCATATATTTAGCCTCAATTCTCAACACAAAACTTGGAATCAATCTCACGATCTTACGAGCCCGTTGATTACAGACCACGAAGCAAGCAAAACGAATCCGGGATCGCTACATTTCTGCGTTCTGCACATAACGAACAGATCACTTCTTGCAATCATATCGATCAGGGAATGTACTAAAAATGCTCAAGTCTAGTATTTTCCATTTCCTATTTTTCTACTAATACAAAATTTGATCAGTGATCGCTTTTTGCCTCGTGTATAGTTAAACCTTTATATATTTCAAGTTGACATTTTACAGGTCATGGCGCGACCACAGTGGAAAATGTTTTGGTGCATTTTGATCTTCCCGTCGCTATCCAACCGTAACAGCAAAGAGTACTCTATGGTAACGGTATAGGCAGTTATCTATAGTAACAGTATACATACTGGAAATTGCCCATAGAGATTCCACGCAAAAATTTCGCCAGCTTCAAGATTTAACGCCATGGGGAATATCTTACCGGATTTCAAAACTGGGCAGACATCATAGCCTTACCACTGTAGGGTGAAATATATGCTTTGCAAGATGCAGAATAAGTGTCCCAAAGATATGTCGTCATAGCGTGCGAACCACACAATTTGGGTGAACAGTTGACCCAGGCGCCCGGCTTTCTACTGAAATTCTCACTGCGCTCTGTAACATTTACGTCCGCGGTCCTGACCTAAATCGTTCCAATTGCTCGAAATGCTGCTGTTGTGGTTAAATTCTTCACCATCAAGAAGAATGTCATATTTTTACCTTGATGTGAATTAGAATGATATATTTTATAAAATTCACGCACAAAATCCAAACGACCATAAATTCAAGACAATTATACACGCTGATTGGCTGAAACCCTTGTCGTAGAAAGATGCATAGGCCTACATAGCTACCAGAGAGACTTCCATCTGATAGGCACAAAGTGCAAGCTTGGGTTAGCAGCTCACCAGCTACCATCTCATTTAAACTAGTTAATGTTCTCTTTGACAATTGGTGAGGACACGCCTCTGAAACGAAAATGAGCCAACTTGGGAATAGGTATCTCGACTGAGATTTGATCTCAGTGGTCAGAATCTGGATCGGAGAGAAATGGTTAGGGGGTTAGGGGCCAGTGACTTGGGATTTGAGACTCAAACCAGAATCCCATATTACAGTCTAGGAATCAATCATTCTACATTCCGGTTCAATATAGAAAGAAAGAGAGAGTTAGTTACCACCATCAAACTGGTGCAAATGTATAAAGATATAAGCAAGTATTACCTATATTACGCGAAATATTAAATGTAAGTTTTTGAGGGTGCAATTTTGTGAAGTTCACTTTCGATCATCTTTCGTTTGGTCAAACAAATCTTTGCCTGATCCTAAAGGCAAGAAAAGCTGTCTTTGAATGTTATGTCTTGGAGAATTCACTAGTAGAGATCGAGATTATTAAAAATATTACCTGCTTTCCAACTTTAACAAAATTCTGTGCTTCCTTCGTTAAATTCACCATTTCTGTCTTCAAATATTGCACGTAAACTGCAAATGAGAACAAAATTTATGACTTGTGGAGGTCTGGTTCAGTATTTCGTGAACACTAGGTGGGGATATAGATCCCAATTCAAAAAAATTGTTCGTGAATCGGTTTGAATCCTTTCTGATTCAAATTCATTCGGAATATTTGATTCGATGAGCCCATGCCACTTCATAAAAATATATTTTTTGGAGAATTTCAGCCCCAGGCAAAGGATAAGTGAGTATTCACATCCATATATGTTTAGTGCTTCGTATACCGTCGCGATAGGGCGAGAGAAGTTCAAGAGCATTTTACTATTAAATTTACAAATCTTCAGTCCAGTTACAAGAGTAACTCACATTTCATTGCGTCTGTTCCGCCTTCTCTCAAAAATTTATTTGTGATGTTAAATTTTGACTGCACGCTCTGTTGATTTTGTAGAACAGTCACCGGGGGTCGCTCTCCTTTACTTTGGTAACTTTTTATCTTTGCTTCGACTGCGCGCTTCTCGAGAGCGAGGACATCAATACTCCCTTGGATTTTGGGATGTTTGTAATCTTTCCTGTAAGATAAGTCAAAAAGTTGAGTCGATGGCGAACGATTCATAGATAAATACAACAGAGCAAGAAATCGACAGCGTGGATGCCGTTTGATTGGGAGGTGCCGGGTTCGATTCCCGACTGAATAAAAGACTTTAAAAATGGTAATTGGAAGATACAGGGTTCAATCCCTGGCGTAACAAGCTCGAGGGGTTACCTTAGGTCACCATTCTGCTACGGAAGTGACCAAGAAGTACTTCAGTGACCTGTCACTCGCTTGGCTGTCTGTCTACTAATCTAGAGGCACCGGGTTCGATTCCCGACTGAATCAAAGACTTTAAAATTGGTGTTATTTTCTTCTCTGCTTGGAAAACAGAATCCGAGTATCGTTAAGCGTTGTGGTTGTGATAGTGATTTGGGCTATAAACCAGAAGTACACGCGTACCAAGTGTTAACCCCGCGTATATGACTTTAGTAGGGTGAAAACGTCTCCAATCCAAGACTACACATTTGTAGTAAAACCTATTCTACAAGTTTTCATCATACCAATCGCCATAAAGTAGGAGAGAAAGTAGTTGGATATGAAGACCACAATAATATATTATCATCTATTATGCATAAAAACTTCGATTAAAAAAGGTCGGTCATATTCACATCGAAAGGCGGTAAAAGGTACAGTACAAGATTTTGGAACTGGAGTTTGGAGTTTTGGAGCAGGCACTGGAAATGGATGGTGCTGGAGCAGCAGTTGGACCAAAATTTTGCCTGCTCCAAAGCCTTTGTACTAAAGACAGTCAAGGTATTTTCATACCAGTCTGCACAACGATTTAGCTTAAGTGTATTTAGGAAGTTTCTTCTAATGTTGAGTAACTGTAAAGTTAAGTGCTATTCAAAATACTATGTGTTGTATAAAAAATTGCAAAAAAAATAATTCAGTGGTCAAAATTGCAGTGCTCAAAGTGAGTAAAATATTTAAAACTGGTGACTGCAGTGCTGGAAGTAAGTAAATTTATCAGTCTGGCATTGGACAAACAGGTCTTTTCAACTCTGCAGGGTTAAAAATGAGTTTTAAATTGGAACTTGTCTTCTCAATCTTCATTGCAAGACACAAAATTTTGACTTTGTTCGCTCACTGAAAGGAAAGATAATCCAAATCAGTGATGTCACAAAGTCAAAATTAGTTACATCACAATGCCAAAATGAATGATGTAACAATTCCACAATTCATAATTTAACAAAGTCAAAGGAAGTGACATCACAATGCCAAAACAAGTAACACAACAATTTCAGAATCGGGACGTCAAGAAAATATATGAGTTAACAATGAAACGTGAAAAAGAACCTTACGCGACTTGTTACTGACTCAACAAGGAAGATAAAATGAACAGACGATATCTCCTTACCTCTGCGATCCTGCGATCCCGCCTCTAGGCTTTTGTGCTTGAGTTGAAGGTTTTGAAGAAGGCGTTGGAACAGTTCTTCGAGTGACATGTTCGTGACGGACGAGCAACCATTTCTCTGTCATTGTTTTGCTTTCAGAACTGACTAACGGCGTACGCATGCGAACTTTGACCTCTACTCGTCCCACTACAGCTCGACCTTCTTTCAACTGCAAAAAAGTGATTCAGTGATTCTCAATCCAAGATTAAACTTTGATCAGAGATCCTTAATCCTTGATTAAACTTTAGGAGATCCTTAATCCAAGATTAAACTTAAATCAGAGATTTTTAATTCAAAATTCAACATTAATCGGAGTTCCTTCAGAAGAATCGTCTAATTTGGATTTTCTTTCGTTCAAACTTTGAAGTTGTTTATCACGGATGTGATGTAACAATGTATATTAATGCTGCCGCTAGTTGGTGACAGAGAGTATTGGTACTGTAGTTGGTTAGTGTTGGAAAACAGCCAACTCACATCACGTTCACACACAGCCCAAACCAAATCATATAGTTCTGAGAGGAAGGCAATATCGGTAATAGCGTTACAGGAAGAGGACGCGAAACACTAATTTCGCAAATTCTCTACAATTTCAGCTCGTAAATTATAAATTCACAAGCTTTTGGAGCTCTGCTACTTCATCAGGTGAAGATGGAATCGAAACTTACTGGTTCTACTGCATGAATCTCACACGATGTTTCCAACGGAGCTAGCTTGATAAGAGCGGTCCCGAGTGATTTATCACTTCTTAGAAACCCTCTGTTAAAGAGAGAGAGAAAGAGATTATATACATAAAAATTTAGATTTTGAAAAAAAGAAGGAATAAAAAACGTCTGATCCAGTAAATACCAAGCCTGAAGAGAAAGAGAGAGAGAGAGAGAGAGAGAGAGAAAAAAAACGATAGTAATGCAACATAAGAAATTTAATCTAAAAAAAACTGAAAAGAAAACAGGAGCCACAGTCGCTCACAACCTAAGTAAATACACACACAGAGAGAGAAAGAGAGAGAGGCATTGTATCTGACATAAAAATAACCTTTAACTCACCCTTTCTGAATGACTTCAAGTTTAATTGCTTTACTTTTTATGGCTCGTTGAAAACTGCGGTTTTTCCGGTTGATCGGAACTCGAAATTGAGCATCATATTTGAAATTTCCCATCCCTCTCGCCTCCTCTGTCTTCCCTTTGATCGGAGAATCCTGTTCAATGATGAAACCATTGAAGCATGAAATAGATAAGTGGCTGACCATCAATGGTTAACAGCTCATAAATTCCATCAGTAGGAACAGAGTCGGAGTTGCTGACTAGTAGGTTTCTGTTTTCAAATAAATATGACTGGACGTTAAAACTGTGGTGACAATCTCTATAAGCAATCGCCAGCCATCGGCTATGGTCAATATGTTCTCTCTCAGAGGAGCAAACCGCAGACCATGTCACCCATTCCTGTGCAATATAGAAGCCACCCAATGTAGTGACTGGACTGAGAAGCCTGGACGAGGCTACAAAGCAGTGGCTGCTATGTGGGTGGCCTCAAGTCTAGTCCTAAGAAAAGAAAAAGTAATTCGAAGAAGATCAGAGTGTTCTGGTTACATACATGAGGGAATGGCATTTCCCATTCAATGCTAGGCTTTGCGTCTTTCGCGTCGAGGTCGAGAAGTTGGACGATAACTAACTCCAGATCTGTCGTATTTAATTCTGGGATGATATGGACACTTTGAAATGATCTAAATTAGAAAATAAAGTTAATTGGAGGATACCAGACTAGTTATGAAGCCAGTTTAAAAATTTGATATCGCATTCTATCTAAAACCAACCACTCTTGTACTACATACAAATCAGCCAATTGAGTGACCGGTCTGTAGGACTTAGATGAGGCCACGAAACAGTTGCAGCTCTGACGTCAAGCCCGAAGAAGAGAATAGCAAAGAAAGCCGAACGAACGAAGAAAAAAAAAAAAATAATACTTACTTTGTGTCGTAATAATATCTTGGAGGAGGGTCGCCATGACGTTTGAGATTTTTCACAAAATCGTAATCGGTTTGAGATTCGCGAGCTAATTTATCAAACATGTTTGCTCCGCTGACGTCACCGCTGTGAGTAAACTGGTCGCTGTACCCTCTGGCTTTCTGAAAACAACAAACACAACATAAATGATTACATTAGGGCTGCTGGCCGGCAACCCAAAATATTGGCCTTCAGGCAAATGAAACCTCTTCACAAACAAGCCGGCCAAGTCTGCTCCCCAAAGTCTGAAAGGTTAACTGGCCGATGAGTTTGTGTGACAACCACCTCTTCTGATTTGCATACTTTTACCCTATTTTCGTACAGGAGTCCTTTTACTGCGAAAATCTACATTCTTTACTTATGGCCCCGGTCCAATTGGGGGGTTTGGGGCAGATGGGACAATTCATGCGGCACTGATTCCAAGTTGGTCAAAGCCCATGGCCTTAGCGGCTGAGTTTCTAAAACTCTCAGATTTAATATGTCGCCTGGCCTAGTAAAAAGTTCTACAACCAAACTTGACTTGCTTTCGGATGGTAGAAATATGCCCAAATTAGACTTTTTTACCCAGATGGAAATCAGGTTCAGAGTGGCGATCAAAAAGACATCATAAGCTTCAAACCTGGTTCCTATCTGTAACCAATTTTAATCCCCATCCTTTGTGTGGGAGTGTGGGGCCGCCTCTTCTGCTAAGCCTATATTATGTCGCCGGGCCAAGCAAAAAGTTCTACAACCAACCTTGACTTGCTCATGCAGCTTCTCAAGCAACGTTTTATAAATCTCAGCGTCGTCTTCATGATTTTTTCCTCCGTCCAATATTTCAAACACGACGTCACTTGGAACGCTCGGGTCTTTGTCACGGATCATCGGAGGCATCGGAACTTTTGTGATGTCAATCTAAAATTTGGAGAGCAGATCGTGAATTCGTTCTGTTTTCATTCATTTAGGAATAGTGTCACAGATGGCGGACTCTCTAGTTGTTTCTGTTTTTGTTGTGGATTTGTAGTGTTTCACCCTACTAAGGTCATATTATTCACTACGGCTAGGCTTAGTCGTACCCTCGTTTATAGCCCGGATCACTAACACAACCACAACATTCTGCACCCAGTAGGGCCTACCCGGACCTCCCAATCACAAGGAGGACAATGGATAGTCAAACCACTAAGCAGATTTTCGTGGTATTCTGTGTACGTTTTGACTCGGACGGAAATAGAATCCGGCATTTCACCTTCAATCCGTTTCGAGCCTGTTCGATCATCGGTTCAAATCCTTTCATTTTCTTCAACAAATCCATCGCAGTTTCCTTGTCACCTGTCTTCTTAGCAGCGAGAGCTGCTTCCTTGAATGCAGCTTTACGATTAAGTAGAAAGTCAAGTTGCTGTTGATACGCTGAGAGAGAGAAAAGAGAGAAATTTAGTATCGGTCACAAGGAAAGTTGGAACAACAGCAAATTTAATATGGTTCGTTTAGCTTCGGTCACCCACATATCGAACACCTAGTCAAATTGAAAATAAGACTTACCATTGTGCTCTGATCTTGCTGGAGAGGGAGATCTTTCTGGCTGATTCGTATGCAGTGTATTGGGAGATGGCTTAGGCCTTTGAGCCTGTAAATATGAAAACAAATAGATTCCTCACTGTCAGAAATTACCCCCCGGTAGCAGTGGAACTACTGACAATGAGAACTTCAACACACCCGAAGGCTTGCCAAACTTACAGCTACTGTGGCTAGCATGAACAGTTGAACATAGGCTTAAAATGTGGAAAAACTTGTCGGAGCTACAGCTGCCATGGCCATGTCCTGCTAAGGATAGTGTGGCCACGACCTAATAACTACCGAGCATGCAGATGCCATGCCAGCTGGAGGGAACAGAGACGTACCGTGGCTGCAGCAGCCGCGGCATGCGCTGCCACGGCTACTTGTGGTTGAGGAATGCTGGAGTCATTT
Source organism: Botrylloides violaceus (assembly GCA_030412335.1). Lineage (NCBI taxonomy): Eukaryota > Metazoa > Chordata > Ascidiacea > Stolidobranchia > Styelidae > Botrylloides > Botrylloides violaceus. Next base: position 109,855 of record JASFYC010000328.1, read on the forward strand.
CGTTCAACGTCGATATTTGCCGCTTGTTGAAGAACATCGGAAATATCTTGTTGCTTTTCATTCACACCTAGAAAGTAAAAGATAGACAGATGAAAGGTTTTCGGTTGAGGCGACTTGGGTTAAGGTTAGGGTTGAGGTAACTAGGGTTAGGGTTGAGGCAGATAGGTTGATTTAGTTACCTGGTAGAGGAGGATATCCCATCGGAACCGGTAGTTCTGCGATATCAAATGGTTTTCCAAGTTTGCACATTTTTATTGCGTCATCGTATTGCTTCACGATTCGCAACATTCGCCGAGATTTACTTCCATTTCCTTCCGCTTTCGCTTGATCGGCTGTGCTTTGATACTTTTGTTGCCGCTGTATCAATCCTTCCAGCATTGTCTTCGGTGTTGGTATGCCTAAAGATTAGCGATTGGCTATCGAAGTATCAGATCTTCGTTCTGCATTGTTGTTACTTCTTAGGACTAGATGTGAGGGCAGCCACCGCTTGGTGGCCTCATATCACCCATGATCTATTGCTGGGTGGTGAGGGGGGTAAGTAACTGCATTTGGCTCATCTCGTTCTTACTGGGCCTTTTCGTTCTTTTTCCGCTCGTTAGGCTGAAGTATGCGAACCGTACCGCTGGTGCATGCATGTACAGATATTATACTTTGCTACCCCCACCCCACACACAAAAAAAAAATACAAGCGGAGCACCCCCCTGATAGGAAGTTGCTATCCATCTATTCATTGTCTAAATACGTTAGAACTGGATTAATGTAAGCGAGGCCTTACCTTTTGAAGTTTGTTGAGGTTCTGGTGGATTTACAACCGGTTCGCTTGTAGGCTGTGGTGGAGAAGCTGTGGCAGCAGGTGCCGCAGGTGTGGCTTGTTGAGTAGGAGGCCGTGGCATTTGTGCCATATCTACAGGCTTGCCTGCCTTCGCTTCGGCCAGGGCAGCGTCATACATCTGAAAAAATAGGAAGGATTAGAGCAGCTTGTCAGGAGAGGCGACAAAGTCAAGCCAAGAGCCCATGGTTGGGGGCCTCAAGGAGCTCTCATGGTCTAAATGGTATCATTATTCCTTCTGGTTTGGTAGAGGCCAGAGGGTATGGTTAGGAATAGGGTTCCTCAAAAACGATGTGCAACATCTCAAGGCTCAAAACGCCTAACAAACAGCTTCACTACGACTCCGTGTGCAACACATCGACAATATATATTAGGGGTCGGCCAATTATCACCCTGGCCGATTATCGAGGCCGATATTTGTATTTTTGCGATTATCGGTATCGGTATCGGCAGTTCGGCAGTTAGTCGATATTGGAAATCGGCCTCAATAATCAGACTATAATAATCGACCTAATATTGACTTTAAGCCGATTATTATTTTCTTAATGATTTTTGAAATATCGATATCACAAATCAGTCAAGTGAAAAGGATGATTAACGTATTAGCCTTGAAAAATCTAACATCAGTTAATATATATTCCCCATTCCAAGCGCAGTATTCAGAATCCAGATTTGTCAAAATGAGTGCAAAGGTTTTTACCTTTATACATTTGAAAAGCTTCAAAGCTTCTTCTTTATTTCCGCCTCGTTTTGCCGTAATGGCTGCGAATTTGAACTGTTGTTGCCGCTTTGTCAATTCTTCTATAACCGCTGAGTCAACCTGAAAAAGGTGCAACGGGTGATAAAAACAAAACCCCTGCCTGACCGGGGTGTAGAAACCAGATTGGGCATCACATTTGTTTTATGCCTGTGGCTAGCTAAGGAGACTCCATGTTGTATCAGGCCACCAGGTCACTGATTTGTTAATTTAATGTTCTAACGTAGGCTATGTCTACGTAGTGCAAAACTCTCTCTCTCTCTATCTACCACAAAATCAGTAGCATTGAACCATTTGTGGAGTTGGTCAACGCAACAAATCCTCATCTTTTAGAGGGAGAGAGAGAGAATGAAAGAAAGAGATAATCAGGAATGATAGAAGTTGTTACCCCAAGACTCCAACGGAGCCCCTGGGATACAGCATCAAAATTTCCCTTTTTCTGGGGCATTATTGACACCACCTCTATTGGTACAATTTGCCAGGACAAGACATATTTGAGAATTGAACTTTGAATTACGAACCTTGACCTCTGGTTTTGGTTCACTGATTTCAGGCTTTAGCGGTTCAACTTTTACTGCCACTAGTTGAGGTTCAGACTGTGGTGGCGGCTGTGGTGCCGACGGGGCTACAACGGGTGGCTTCCCAGTCGTGACTTGGCAAGGTATCTCCTCTTCATTGACTGGTTTACCAGCTTTTGCATTCTTTAGCATGACATTGACCGTATCAAGTCCACGTTTATAACGACGAACCTGTGACAATATCGTAAAAAGGTCGATCAGTAAAATGCTGCCATCAGGACAGATCCCTAAAGGGGTGCAAATTGGCACAGAAAATAGCCAAGAAACAAGAAGTTGATTTTAACGCAAAAAAGTCCTAAACAAATCCAAAAGGGTAGGTTCAAATCCCGGTCTCGCCCACACCAAAATTGGTATCCGTAAATGCCCCGCTAGGTGCAAGCAATATGGAATTAGTGCTTAACATACTTGGAATGATACAACCGGGATTCGAACCCAACCTTCTGGACTTCGTTGCCAGCGGATTGAACATTATCTGAGTGAACATCACCAGAAAACCAAAGGAGTATTCTATTCTATTTCCGAGCCTACATTCACCTTTGAACTTTCACCTTTTTCTTGAGCGCTGTTTATCGCAGTTTCATAATTCTTTTTTCGATCTTCAAGTAATTGAACCAGACCGGAACTTGCTGCTTGTGGTTGCGGACTTGGTGATCGACGTTTAGCCGGTGCAGGTGGCGCTAAAGAGCTGTCTTCTTCATCTGATATGATACCTTCAAGCTCAGCCTAAAAGAAAGTGGTCGTCAGCCGACGAAGAAGCTCCGAAAGCTTGTGAAGTGAGTTAAAAAAAAACACGAAGTGGGACGTTAAATTCGCGGTGTCTATATTTTAGTATCAATCGTCCGCCATCGGCTCCAATACCACTCTAGGTAAAGTCAAGGGACTCAACTCGACGAGGGCATAAGACTATTATAAAAATAACGGTACCTCAAGGTCACCATCGTTATCTAAGTCAATATCATCATCATCAACATCATCTTGCAGCGACGCGGAAATTTGTGCGTCAAGTTCAGACCAATCCATCACTACAAGAAAAAGTTGGAAACGCATCTTCATTTATCTATATATTAATATGCTACGGTATGCAGTGTGCTACTTAAAATACACAGCGCTCTGTGATGTCATACAGAAAAGTTCAACTTTAATCAGATTCTTAATACAAAATGAACTCTAATCTGAAATCCAGAGATTCTTATTCTAAGATTAACTTTAATTTGAGATCATTAATCAATGATAAATCAACATTAAGGAAAATGGAAACTAATGTAATTGTCATCTATTATATTAATACGCTATGGTGTACAGCGTCTCACTTTCAAAACGTTACACTACGTGACTTCATAATAATAATCGGCTTCCCTGACAAAAAAAGAAAATTAAGACGTCCGAGAGTTACATACGTTGTTTGTTTGGCTTTTGGGGTGGACTTTTCTTCTTCCCACCACCGAGTATCTGATTCAGTTCAGCTTCAAGATTGGGATCATCATCGCTAGCTGCACCCATCATGTCATCACCCATGTCATAAATCCCAAACATACCAGAAGGCATCTGTTCCGGTAAATTTAAATACAGAAATTAATCCGTAGGAAGAAAATGAATGGTAGTAGTCTACGATGTTGCTTTTTGTTTACAAAAAGTCGAATTTTCTACAAGAAAGTGCTATTACATGCATTTTTTCAATCTGTCAGCAGTGTTCGGGGACGTTGATGGAAGTAGAATCAGTGGACCAAGAGCATTCATTTAAAACTAACTTCAGAAATCAGTAAGTTTTAAAATATTCGCAACCGAAATGTTCCCCGAAAAATTATACTTACAGGTGAACGCTTCCTCTGTCCGCCATCATCTCGTTTCTTCGGAGCAGGTTGCTTTTTCTTGAACATAATTCTAAACTGTAGCTTGATAATTGACAATTTTTAAATAATACTAGCCTTCAGAAAAGTTCTACATCAATTTAAAGCGCTTAAAATAGAAACGACAGACAACAACATGACGGAACATCACATGACGACGTCGCGGAGTTGAATGAGTTCCGGAAAAATCAACAAACAAAGTGATACGCATCAGTAACTCTATGACACGCACGACTGACTACGAAAATTGAATGATCTATGGTTGCTCGACGTGGGAAGCCGGCAAGGCTGCGATGAGAAGTAAAGAAAAGAACTGGGCGCTGGCTTGGCGACAGCTTAGGAATAAGAATCATATTTCTTTCACATGCGATAAATCACACAATCACGCAGACTATCGAAAAGGGAACATCGCGGCGTAGGCGAAAGAGATCGCAAGAGCGGAAGACATAATTGTCATACTGTGTAGGCTACGCCTAGGCATTGCCTGATCTTTTCAATCTGATGCCCTAACATCTTTCTATATCAGGCCTCTCCTAAGAATTTTTTCAGTAGACTAAAAATGGGAATATACATTTAGTGATGCCAGAATATTACCTCCTAGTTGAGCACTTATTATAGGGCTCATTGCATTTTTCACACTAAAAATAGATTTTCTAAATTAATCAAATATGCTGAAAGCTTTTCGCACCGCCTTTCAATCCATCAAGTGGCAGCCTATAGGCTATAGTGAGTCCAAAGCAATACGCATTCGGCCTAACGCGAAGGCCGCTGATGGAGTTGATGCTTCGCTTTGGATTCATGGCGTTTCAACCCTACTAAGGTCAATACTTACAGTATACAGCTATATAAGCGTCAATACTTCCAGATTATAGCCCGAACTATTACACTATTGCAACCAAATCTCTCCGTAGATCTGTGTAAGCTAGAAGATCAGGCAGCCGTAGAGGTAAGAATAATTATATAGACGATGTCTAATCAATTGTGTTCGTTAGAAATACGGTCATGAAATTAATTCGATCGATCTAAGTTCGGGTTGATTTATTCATCGTTAATGGTGCGTAATTTTATAATAATCTCCTTAGTCGGATATCCCGCGGGAGTTAGAAATTAGAAGAGATTCAACCACGGAGATTGAAATGTTCAGAGACTTCGGTTAGAATATATAAAGGCGTGCTAAGACGTGCCTGATTTAAAGGTATAGAGGTAGGCTATATAGAAGCCTACGGTGTCCAGTTTAGAGTTTTCAAAATTCGCATTGTCGAAAAGGAACAGTTCTGCTTTCGATTTGAATTTCTGAAGGTGCTGAGTGCGGGGTGAGGACTTTACAAACGGATTAGTCAAAGGGTCTCCAGAGGTATTAATCTGCAATTGCAAGGTATAGCCTCCCTCCGATGCAAAGTTTACAGGTTTCTAAATTTGCGTCGTAGAAAAGGAACAGTTTTGCTGTTGATTTGAATTTCTGAGGGCGGGATCGGTACGGGAAGATGACGGGGAGGGTTTCAAAAGTAAATTAGCCGAAGGGTCTCTCTCTATATATAGGTCTAAATTTGGCATTAAGGCCTCGCAGTGGCGATTATCGATGAAATTGTCGGTGTTTACGCAATAAACGCAGAACATTTTCGAGCAGGTATAGGTTAAAGGTCAGCGTCAGTTACTAACCCTTATTACAAACAACTTAATTATTACAGTTGAGCCCTTGCTGAATTCATATTCGACCAATCGGGCACGGGATAGAAGTAATCAATCAATCAACGCCTTCAAACAATCAGCGCAGTCAACGCGATCAATTAATAATCAATCAATCAAGCAATCAACGTAACCAATCAATCAAGCAATCAAAATATATGGCGTTTTCACCCTACTAAGGTCAATGCTTAGTACACGTGTCGATACTTCCGGTTTATAGCAAGGATAACTATCATTATCCAAGCAAACCTCTGCACTCCCCCAATATTGAATGCCCGGCAGAGAACGAACATATACCAATTTTGAAGTTTTTGGTTTGACTCAGTCGGGAACGCGGGACCTCTCGATCAAAAGGCGAACAGTAAAATCACTCGGTCAGCTGAGCAGGAATCCGATGACAATGTCCTACTGCTTTCTGTAGTAATAGTAGGCCTACAGTATTTCTTGAAATGAATACGATGCAATATAGACTATAAAGACCTGAATTTCCTGCAAGATAATCTTAAAAAGCCGATGGTACAACCTCACTGTAATGAGCCATATGAATAATTTATCTTCCGAATCAAAATAAAATCTGTCCAAGACGCGATAATCGCGCTGTAATAATCTTAAAAGGTATGTAAAGTTACATTTTAAATCAAATTTGGCGGAAAATTTAAAGAAAACAAGCCATTTTTCTGAAGGCAAATATAAGATTATTCTCTAAATTGGATATTTCAATATGTGATATATGGAGACTAATGATATTCAAAAAGCCCAGCTGACGGGGGAAACAAATCCATTGCTATATACGTAACGTAGCCAGCGAGGCGAGTTTTTGCTGTCCGCCAAACAGCCATAAAACGTTTCGCCTTTGATCCGCTTAGCGAGTGAGCCGGATATTTTTCTATCCGCCGTGACGCCCGTGAGCCGATTTGGAAGTTTGACGGGGTTTTACTGTCGCAAAGCCTCCTCGCCCGATCCCGTTTATATCGCAAAAATACAAATAGGTCATAGTTCATAGGCCTACTATAGTGCTACTAGCGTTAGAAATGGGCAGGAAATTCTAGCGATAACTGAAACACGAAAAATATTGGAGCTGATGACGGTCGATCTAAAATGTCACCACAGATTTAACGTCCAGTCCAGTTTATTATTCACAAGCTTTCGTTGCTCCGCTCTTTCCGTCTTCACCTGATGAAGGAGCGGAGCTGCGACAGATGGTGAATTATATTCCAATAAACTGGACTGGACGTTAAATCTGTGGTGACTTGCTATAAGTCTATCTGTTACCGATGAAATTCCGCTATCTGCTCATCACTAGACTAACTTTACTACTTTCACTATAGGCCTACGCTGTTTGGTGCGATACTTCTATAATGAATACAAGTCTCCACAAGTTAATTATTATTCTGATGTCAATATGGATCTACTGCGACGGAAAAGTTGTAGAAGGTAGGCCAAAATGCGTACAGTTATAACTCAGTTGACTGAGTGGGCTAGAGTTGTGGTTGTAATAGTGATTATGGCTATTGACACGCATACCGAACGCAATGACCTGGCGACTGGCGTAGGGTTGTAATCTTGAAAAACGCCATGATCCAAAAAGCAACAACAAACTTCTGTCCGCCTTCTGATCGGAACTTCGGGAGGTTCCGAGTTCGAATTCAAACCGTGTCAAACGTTCCTCTCTGTCTCTTCTGGAGTTAGTATCGGCGGGAGTGTGGAGAAGCGTCGTTATGATAGATAAACTTGGAATATCGACACACGCAGGCCTGCTAGTTGAAAATGTCATAGATTCAAAACAACAACAACAGGCTTTCCATTGTTTCTTTTTAGAAAAGTGTTACGTAATACACGATGAAACAGTACAACTTCACAACATGCAAGAAGGGAAAAGAGAAACGATACGATGTGACTGTCTGGAAGGCAAAGTCGCCGGCACAGTACAAGGGAAGCCTGCTTGTGTGTTAGGTAAGCCTGTTTCCAATGCGACGTACAAATCTTATTTTTCCGTTAACCCAACACCATCTGGTAGGAATGGGCCGTAAGCCACCTCATTCGCCTTGGCGAGGAACAGGCCGTAATTGGGCAATCGTAATAACGCCGGATATAAAAAAAATACAGCACCTGTCGAATTTACCCTCGCCCGCCCGCAAAGGCGCCAAAGTCACTAACATACGTTGTAGATGTACTTGGAGACGCTGAGCTCCCGTACACTCTGTGTAGCAGGCCTGCAAATCAAGAGCTGCCCGTTACATTCACAGAACATATTGTACGATCCTTCCGCTATTGCGACATGCGACCGTGCCTAACATCAGAGAGATGTAACCTACTGGAGAGCGACGCTGGATGGAATTGTACCTCAACAAAATTTGTGAGGACAGTACGGGTGGCAGAGACCATATATTAACAGACAATCCCGAGTTCGAGGCGTTGAGATCGGAGACCTAGGTCATATCAACGTCTCCTGTGCGCAAATGGATGTCTGTCTGTACAAGATGCACTGCCAGCTATGTTAGAGCTTAAAGGCGTCGAAATCGAAGATCTATAAAGACCATATCAGCGCTTCCTGCGCTCTCTGCGTACAAATGAATTTATATCTATCAATCAGGATCAATCAGATTAATCGGATACAGATACATAGACAAATATATATTTCACACACGAAGATAACTATGCGATTGCATAGTCTACTATTGGGTAACACTTGGGAAAAAAGTTCCGGTAAATTTGGTTCATTTTCCATTGAAATAATAGTAATAAGGTTTTCACTTCAACCCGTGCTTACGTTTTTTTTTATCTCTTCTTCAACTCTTAAAACCGCTCGTATGTCCGGCTCTGACGACGAACGTGTTTCGTTTGAAGCGGATGACAGGCCCTGGCCGCACAACAACTAACACTTTTATACTGATGAATAACATATTTCGGGATTTCCCGGGGACTTTCCGAGACGGGAAATAGCGGGAATCCCCAGTCCTGGGATAAGGTAATTACCGAGGACATATTAATCGACATGATTGGAGATTTAGACAGGTATTGATCCTTCGAGTCTCTTAGCAACGATTAGCAGTACCAGTACACAGTGTTAGGTAACAATCGACAGCACCATTACAATTATGATGTTACAATGCTTTAATCCATCAATCTTCTTTTTTATTTGCTTGCTTCTTTGAGCATCTTTCAACGATGGAATCGAAATTCCATAAAAATGCGAGTGCCACAACACGAAAAGGGCCAAGTAAGAGGCCCTGGATCAGTGCAGGTAGCACGGAGTTGCAAGGAGACATCCCGCATGTAATGTTCCCTGAAAAAGTGCAGTGGCTGATCACCAATGGGTGGTAATTGTAGAGTAAACCACTGAGCTACGTAACAAATTTCTTTTTCGGTTTGGCATTTTTCCTTCTTTGAACAATACGTCAGAGCTGCCACAGAGCCGCCACTTTTTCGTGGCCTCATCTACGTAGGTTCTTCACACCAGTCACTCCGTTGCGTGGTTTGTATATTGTGTAGTAATGGATGACAAGGTCTGCGGTTTGCTCCTCTGCACCACACTCGCATGCCGCCGCACTTGTGAAGGGACGACCTGATATCCTACCCCTGTTCTAAGACGATCGAGAGGCGGGCCATGCCGAATGAAATCAATAACGTAGCGTTTCGGTCTGGTGATCAATTGGCCAGTGGAGATTTTGGGGGTGCGTTTTAGATACTTAGCTGGGGGCATACCAAGGAAAGTGTAGATCTCAGCATGAAGAAGTCATACCTACATGCTACGTATTGTAAACGACGGCGAATACTTTCTGTCTTCACTTACGTAATGCGTCCATGGGACGATTTTGGATGAAGTTTATGGATATTTAGAGAGGCTGAATCAGGAGTGTCTGGTATTTTTGTAATCATAGATGGCTTGTCATTGCATATCGAACTTTTCCATGGGCCACAGTCGAATTTGTGTGTGTGAGCCATATTTTAAATTTTACATTCGCGTATATCTTGACTCGAAGACCCCATCGTATAAAAACTCTGTAAATGAATAGTACCAATAAACGATTCTTACCTAACAGAAAGCCTTCCAGTCCAACGGTGCTTGTAAATTTTCCTTTTACCGTGTCGTCGACGATAGTTTTAGCCACGGACTCGGCAGATAAGAGTCCCGACGTTTCCGAAATCAATTTTGTCTCCTCCGGTTTCAGATCACCTGAAAATCAGCGATTGTCCGATTAACAATACCGATCTGAGTGGGTTTGATTGTCTGCCTTCTGATCAAAAGGTTCCACATTAGTTTCCCGACCGAGTCAAACGGAAGACTTTAAAATTGGTATCCGTAGGGTAAAAACGTCATGACTTGAAAACCGCCTATATTTTTGTGATAACTGGCCGTCAGACAAGTAAGAAGCTTGATATTAGGAGTTGGACGACTTCAAAAAACCAATATTGGTCTGACTAACAGGGTCTACAGTAAGCTTTAAGCTGTTTTGAGATATTGCCCGTCAGACAAGTAAGGTTTTCGTAAGTTTTGTGAGTGATTCGATATCTGATCTACTCACCTTCGTTTTCAAGATGGAATCCAGGAGTGTCGGTATCTGGAGGGAAGGCTATAGTTACGGCTACATTGTGAGGTTTGACCTGGAAAAGAGAAAAAGTATTGGGTTGTCGGTTTTTAAATATATCGGTACTGTAGTAGGTACAACTAGCTCAGCCCGGCATAAAACAGTAGAAATGATCAGTAGATATTGTAAAGAAGATTCACTGCAAATTTATCGTTATTGAGAATTATAATTAAAACATTGATTAACCGATTAACCGCTATCGGATCTACTATATATCTGCAATCCGCAACCTGCCCCATTAGACGGCATTTTGAAGTGCACGGTCTAAGGCCTTACTCGCAAAGAAGATTCGCCACAGATTTAACGTCCAGTCTTGATTTATTGAGAATTATAACATTTACAAGCTATCAGTGCTCTGCTCCTTAATCAGGTGATATATCTTCTTTACGATATGAAAAGAAAATCGAGAACCTCCGTGACCCGTGCCGAATTTGCGACTCCACTCTTGCTGGAAATTACAGTAGCTTGCCATATACTGACCCCACCCCTGCATCAGTGAACATACCAGGAATCCCCCAAAAAACTTTCTCACTTCCATCTGTAAAGCTTCAGCCATTCCTCTGAGAGCAAACTTTGATCCAGAGTATGCTGAATATCCAAATAATCCAAGTTGACCGGCTTGAGAACTGACGAAAACGATACGACCTGTTAGTAAGAAAAATGAAGTGACTGGGCCGACAAACCTGGACGTGTCCACCAAGCTGGGGTACCCTGACGTCTAGTTGGGAGAAAAGAAAGCCAAATGAATTAAGTCCCTTCTTTTGGCTGATCGCCGCAAATATACAAATCTGGGCTTAGCTCGAACCAGAATACAGATACACACCTCGTTTTCGCTCCACCATCCCCGGCAAAACAGCTTGAGTGCAATACACAGATCCCAGGTAGTTGACTTTTAGTAGACGATCAAACACGGCTGGATCAGTTTCCTGAGGAAATGATTTCGATAGTAGGCGATGGCGTAAAATAGGCTTCGATAGAGTGCCTACCAGTTTTAGCAGCCAGTCAAATTTAAAGTTGATAATATTTGGTAGGGATGGGGTGTTTGAATAATTTTTTATTTCGAATATGAATCGAATAATTTTTTCAAACCATTGAATGAGCCCCTTTTGATAAACAAAAGAAAATAGGTGAATATGTGAAGAGCATTGAGAAAAGGCCGAGCAAGGAGTGTGTGAGAGAGAATGAGGAAGTGAGAATCGCAGAAAAGAGTTTTTACCTAAAAAATTTCACGTCTGCTAGGTGGTGGTAGTAAGCCCAATTCAAAATTTGCGGTTGAATCGAATCGAGATTTGAATCGGTTCGAGTTGACTATCCGCTGGCGGGGGGTGGATTCTTTAGGATAGATATAGAGAGTGACACTGCAGTTTTAACGTCCAGTTAACTTCATAGCATTATATCGATAGTAGGCTATGGTCGATGACCACTCACAAATGATATAGAGAGTGTCACTACAGTATTAACGTACAGTCAACTTCATAGCAATATATTGATACTTTGTAGTACAGAACTTCAAAATTGCTTGATATAGTTTATTCATATCAATATTGAAGAGTTAGTGAAGCCGATGGCGGACGATCAATAGATATTGTAAAGAAGATCATTCCATCTTCACCTGATGAAGGAGCGGAGCCCCGAAAGCTAGTGAATGTTTTAATTCTCAATAAACTAAGGCTGGACACTAAATCTGTGATAATCTTCTTTACAATTCATATCAATGGAACTCATACGCCTGTTGGGTTACTTACCTGGAATTTCTGAGCATGTGAGATCCCTGCGCAGTTGAAGAGAAAGTCAACAGGTCCCAGCTTATTTTCGACGTCTTTAATTGAAGTTTTGATCTGAAAGAGTGGGATAAATCAGGTTAGAGTATTTTTTGATACAGACTTCAATGTCAGGGTGTGCGTATACCTCTTGCGGATCTCTAGCGACATCTAGTGGAATTGTGATGACCTTTTGACCTTTCCCAGTCGACTTCATGATGCCTTCAATTTCGATTTTAGCCTCGTCTAATTTCGCTTGGTTCCGTGCAATGATAGAGACATATGCTCCACGTAACGCACATTCCTGCAAAAAGGAGAGAGAGTGGTGATCATTCAACCATGACGAGGTCACGGTCTTTGGACAAAGTAGACGTGTATGACTCAAAGTGTGATGAAGAGTACGTCTAACGATTTGTAGAGACCTCGACTCAGGAGTTTCTTGAAATCACGAACCTTTGCTACAGCGAGTCCGATTCCACTCGATCCTCCTGTGACAATAACGTGAGATCCCATAAGCGATAGTCTTGGTGGCTTGGAAGAGACCAACAAGAATACAATCACCACAAATATTATAAATAAAATTAGTAGCAACATGATATAATATCCTATAGCTCTGCCAAAACAAGATAATTTATCAGACTGAAGTCTAAACTAGTGTATCTCGGTTGCTAGTTAACCGCCAAAGTACTCTCTATCACTGAAACACACACTTAATTGATGAGCTGACAAAAAGTAGGGTGTACTGAAACACGTATTTGAATTCCATCCAAAACAGTATATAATACAGCATCAGAGTCCAGATTCAGGTCGAATTGAATGGTCACCAACATCGAGCGAACCCATATTTCGAGTGGTTTGATAATCAGAAATATAATCAATTATACCCTAAATATTAAGCTGGAAATATTAGGGTTATACATCATAAAATACACCTTCAAAAATCAGTATCCTATCAATTACAAGTAACAAGTCATGACTTAAACACAAGTAACTTCAATAGTTGGGTCAGGGGTCAAAAACCCAAAATCTCGATCCATCATTCACCAGAACTGAATGATAGCTAGCTCAAGCAAATGCAGGGGTCAGAAACCCATGTCAAAAACCAGGCTTTGGTTGGAGAAGGCACATTTTCAGCCAGATACAGAGAGTAGGGACAGATGGAATGGGAGCTGGTGCATTTAAAAAAAATATAATTAACAAGTCTTCGAAGCTGCGCTTCCTCATCGAGAAAGGACAGAACACTGTTTATTTTTGTCCATATTTGATTTTTGCTGCATTTACAGACTCACATGATATACACACACACACTCTGGTGCATATGAATATCATGCATGCATGTGCACATATGCAGGCCGGACAAGGAGACGCCAAAAGAGCCGGTAGGTTATAGAAGTCTAGCGCCCCTCTCCGCACTATCCTCAACGCGCTGGCCGTCTAGCGAGGGCAAGGGCAACCCGGGAGCTGAGCTACAAAAACGAAGTAGATGAATAGAAATTCAGTCAGAGCTGGAGCAGTTAGCAAATGTATCCGAAAAACTGGAGTGTTTTTAAGTTTAAGAGATGAAGCAGCATCAAAATTTGCCTGCTCCAAAGCCCTGCTTAAAAAACAGCGGACCCACGGACATAGCAATATCCCACAGGTTATGTGGGACGATAAAAACACTTCATATATTGTAAATCATAAAATCATAGTCTATCTGAACATGATCAAAGCACCTAAGGCATTTCATTTGCAATATTAAAGACAAGGATTTACTAGTGCAAGGTAAAGATGGTGTAATGCAATATTTGTTCTGGGAGAGTGAGAGTGTGTTTATGAACATCGAGAAAGTTCACCCCGAAAGGTCAAACAGCGATATGATGACCATCAGGTCATCGTAGAATAGGCAGATGTATTGGTCAAATTTAAGGTAGGTAAGGTATGGTGTTCAAAAATACAATAAACTCACAAGGTACACTTTCCGTGTCTGAGAAGATAGAGAGAGCAAGTACTTTTAGCCTTTTAGTGACTTGGTTCAGGGGGAGGGGATATCCATCTTTGGAATTGATAAAGACGCCCCAGATTAAACTTCTGTCCTAATATTGAAGTATATGGTGGAGCGGCTGGCAGAGGATCAATTCATATCCTAATAATATATTCAGATTTCTGTTATGTCATGAAAATTCATCCTAGCCTGGGAGCAGTGGTCCTAAGGATAGAGGTTACTTAAGCTGAAAAAAGACACCACAGATTAAACTTTGTATTCTAAGATTATCCATTCTAGTCTCGGAAAAGGTCAGAGGTCAGAGGTTTTCAAAATTTGAAAGCATCAGACACAATATCTTCCATTTGCTTCTTGTGTATTAATCCAATTCCAACTGCGGGTGCTGGAAGTACAGGTCGCCCGGCATACCGGAGCTGAAAAAAACAACAAATCTCATAAATCATGTCATTTTAGCCAGGATTCCAAGCACGGGATCGTTGTTTATAACAAGGGGGGAGAAGTAGGTCAGGTTGCCCAGAAGGACTGCTTCTGCATCCCTGCAAATACAATGTAGACACACTCACTCGTAACACAAACTTCCCACTGCTCAATGTGCACACCTTTCAAGTACACTCACCTTTACACCGACGATATTTTCAAATCGAGTATTCACAAAATTCCACGCTCCCATGTTACGCGGTTCTTCCTGCGCCCATACAAACTTCTCCACGTTCTGGTACGATGCTATCTCTTTCTGAAGGCAGCTCGCTGGGAATGGACACAGTTCTTCAAGTCTAATAACAGCCACAGTGGTGTTGAGATTAAGACGTTCCCGTTCTTCAATGAGGGCATAGAAATGCTTCCCAGAGCAGAACAGTATAGTGGAGACTCTGTAAAAAAAAAATTACCTAAAAAATCTCATCAAATTTAAACACTGCTTAAAGTTAATCAATGGAATAAATCTCAGATTAAAGGTAAGCGATAGACTTAATCTCAGATTAAGGTTAAGCGATAATTTAATCCGTGATTAAATTTATGCAGTGAACTCAATCTCAGATTTAAGTTAAGCGATTGACTTAATCTTAGATTAAAATTGAGTAGTAGACTTAATCTTTGATTAAAATTGATTTGTAGACTTAGTCTCTGATTACAGTTAACCATAAAACTTAATCAATGATCACTGGTAGAAACCAATCATTGGTTAAAGTTGGAAATTCTTTAAAGAAGATCCACCACAGAATTAATGTCCAGCCATCAGGTGAACGAGCAGCGCTCCGTGAGCTTGTGAATGTTTTAATTCTCAATAAACCGTGGCTGGACGTTAATTCTGTGGTGAATCAACTTTATAATATCTATTGAGCCGTCCGCCATCGGTTCCACTATATTCTTACATAAGTAGGGTAATGAATTAGCAGCGGCAACAACAACAACGTTCTCACTTGCTTTTGTCTTTGATCGACGAATCGGCAAGAATTGGTTGAAATGAGGTACCAGGAGCCATATCACTCAATGGAGATGAAGCGGCCTGTACAAAAACACAAAACAACATGATTTTCTGTATTAATTGAGAGAGAGAGAGATAGAGAGGGCACTTTAAAAATTTTCAATTACGTTGCGTACACTATCTATGACTCAATGTGGACCGAGGAATCGGTTATTATTTAGATGGCATTGTAAAGATTCACCACAGAGTTGTCACCTCGAAAGCAACTTACCGGTAACCGCAATAATGTCTTTGGTGATGCAATAATGAGTGGTTTTCTATAATTTCTTATCATTTGTCGACGTAACAAATGAAAATATTGAGCAGGAGTTGTCGGATGACAAAAATGCATGTTGACCCCATCTCCATCGATACCTACGTAAAAAAGCTGTATTTCAGGCCAGCAAAATGTGTCATCTATTTCTTTACAACAGGGGTCGGCAAACTTCTTGCATAAATGGGCCAATTATACACATTGTCGCTAACTTGCGGGCCGTAATAAAGCCGTCTATACTCTATACACGCATATGTAAAGCAACGTTGGAATTATAACGAATTGTACGTACGATCCGTTTTTATTCGTAGTTGTTCGCGGGCCACAAAATAATGACGGGTGGGCCGGATTTGGCTCGCAGTTTGCCAATCCCTGCTTTACAATATGCAATCCACCCAAAGGAGTTACAGTTTTGAAAAATTACGTGTGTCACGTTTGATACCGGGCTACTCAAGCGCCTCTCTACAAGTTATAGAGGGACATATTTCTATAACCTGCCAAGGCTAACGAAATCTAAAGTACAAGACAGGTCTGCATACTGATGCTGGCCGGCCTCAGCCACACTTTCGGGTAGAGTTGAATATTAATTCTGTATCGGAAGTGAATACACCATTGGCCTGCTTATGCGAGCGATAGCAGTACTGAAGCTCATGGGGACGAGTGACTTCAGGACAGAGCCAGTAGAAGTACCACAAGGCCTGTGTAACAATCTGTTCTGCTATGCAGCTGCCATGACGTCTAGTCTAGAGAAATAATATCAGTGCCAAATGAAGGAAGAAAAATATAGTCGATGACGTTCAACGCGAATTTAAGGGAGCCAAGCCAGGCGGTTAGGCCAACATTTTTTTTAAAGCTGCGCACCGTTGCTATTTTGCATTTCGACAAAATTTCGAATACTCATCAGTGTGTACCATTTTCTAGGCTGTTTGTCAACTGCAGGAAACGTTCGATTCGACAAGATGAATGTTCCGGTCCCATTCCATCGTAACCGTGCGGGAGAAGAACAACTAGGCCGCTCTGTATCAACCACTTAGCTGTAAAATAAAACGTTCTGTTGATCTGTTTTCGTTCTGGGTAGTTCAATGGCCGTAGTGCCAGCCCAATAGAACATATCACAATTCGTAACAATAAACATATCAAGTGACCGCACCTGATGAGTGAGCAGAGCTCCGAAAGCTTGTGTATTATATTCCAATAAGCTGAACTGGACGTTAAATCTTTGGTGACTTATTATATTTATTACTATTTGAATCGTCCGCCATCGGCTCCACTATTTTTCGTAATTCGTAACAAGGCACATCCCATCTATTTAAGCAATAAGGAACTCTCTCTAGGGGTCTTTCCTCCTAGGGCTTTCCACCTCCACTTGACGAAGGAACAGGGCTCTGGAAGCTTGTGAATTATGTTCCAATATAATATTCCAATTGTAAATTGTTATGAGGCTAGATGTTTAAATCTGTGGTGAATCTTCTTTACGATATCTCGTGGACCGTCCACGGCACGACAGTCTTACTTAAGTAGGGTAGCAATTATATTACCAAGAGCAGAGTTCCGAAAGCCTGTGAATGTTATAATTCTCAATTAACCATGGATGTACGTTAAATCTGCGGTGAATCGTCTACTCTATTCTATACGATAGGTCTATTAAATACCACTCGTGGGCTAAAGTTGGCCACCTGGCCTACATTGTAGTTATCAACTGACCTTCTCCAGAAGAAATGAACGTATCGATGATTATTTGTGCTCCGTTGAAAAAATCTCCAAATTGAGCCTCCCAGATATTCAATCTTCTCGGGCTCTCGACGCTCATGCCGTACTCGAAGCCAAGGACGGCTTCTTCACTCAGCAAGGAGCTAACAACCTGAAAAATCAAAGGACCAGTTAGATAACGCCAGATATATTGCGGTACTGGCTGCATATGGAGGTTAGACAAGGAAGTACTGAAATAGCCAGAAGGCTATTTAACTCAAGCGACCATCTTCACCCGATGAAGGAGCAAAGCTTTGAAAACTTGTGAATGTTCTAATTCTCAATAAACCAAGGATTGACGTTCTGTGGTGATCTTATTTGCAATACCAATTAGTTTATGAGGCCTATCTGCTTTATCTGGCATCGTAGACAAGGCCTCTGTATTCGAGAATTCAATCTACTACTGTACCTCTATCTTGGCTTGTTGTTCGTCATTGAGGTGGTTAAGTGGAATGTGTGCTTCTTCAGAATCTTGACAAATCACTGAAGCGTGACGTTGACTGAAAGTACCGCGGCCTACATCTTGTCCACAAAGTCTGATATCAAATCCTATGAGAAAAGCAAGGAAGTGAAGAAAAACAGGAATGGTTCAGGACTTGGTATAGCAAGTGACTTACTAGTGGGCAACATCAGTACCAGAGAGAGAGAGAGACAGAGAGAGAAATCTGAAGGCTATAGAAGCAGGAACAGTCAGACATGGCATATTAGGTGGGTCACTAGCAGAGAGAGAGAGAGAGAGAGAGCGTTTATTTTGTCCATTTGAAATCGGAATTTATAGCACCACCTAGTGTTTGAATTTTTTTCAGCATAAATTTTTATGCTACAGCAGCAGAAACTGGTGGCTTACTAGTTGGCACAATTAGTACACCCTATGAATGAGCGGAGCTCCGAAAGCTTGTGGATTATATCCAATTATTAAATAATTATATCCAATAAACTGGACTGGACGTTAAATCCGTGGTGACTTATTATATATATTACTATAGTAGGGTGAAGCTCCCAAAACTTGTGAATGATATTCCAATAAACTGGACTGGACGTTAAATCTGTGGTGACTTATTCTATCTATTACTTTTCGGATCGTCTGCCATCGGCTCCATTATTTTTCGTAAGAGAGAGAAATTAGTTAGTACTAGGCAGGGATTGGCACATCGCATCGAATATTGTGACAAGATTTGGATTGATTGGAGGGCGATTTCAAATCAGGAAATGTAGCGCCACCTAGTGTTTAAAAACGCTTATTACAATCTACAGCTCAAATCAACCCGATCATAGAGCAAGATATAAAGCTCACCTTGTTGGAGAAGAGAACCGAAGGACATCGCTTCGGCAGTCGCCCAATCCACCGGAGCCATGGACGATATTTTCTCCTTACGAGAATCCGCATACATTTTAACAAGTCGAGAATGCATGTCCTGTAAATGAAAATTGACGAAGATGAGAGAGTGAAATGAAACACCAAATGTCTCATATCTCTGTAATAAATAAAATAAGTCACCACAGATTATTATATCATATTAGATTATTATATTTCAATAAACTGGACTGGACGTTAAATCTGTGGTGACTTATTATATCTATTACTATTTGAATCGTCCGCCATCGGCTCCACTATTTTCCATATCTCTGTGTAATATATATATCATCTACATCAAACCCATAGCGGCCAGTGACGCTATCCTATGGCCAGTTCAAACCAGGGATCATATGAACTCAGTGCTTGAGAGCAAATTTCTGACTGATTCGCTCGGCTCATTTTAGGATTGAGATAGACGCTTGCTGGTGACTTGTATGCAGAAGACTGCTGGTCCGTACAGTTTTCATGGCCGCTAACCTTACTATAACACTACACAGTTGCTTTGGGACGTAGGATATTCCCGGCTCGCCAAACTTACCAGAGTTTCTGGAACTTTGACCGAAGCCTTTGCTATGAATCTTAAATTCTCGATCGGAAATCCCGTGTCCCATTCTGAGATTTGCGAACCCGATCCGTACTTCAAGCCTGACCATTGCTTTTGTAGGTATGTAACAGGTACTTTGTATGAATCAGCATTTTTAAGATGCTGATTCATCTCCTCTTGTACAGTAGACTTCCAGCCAGCGACATCATCAGGAGATATGATTCCGGTGTTCTAGAAAATATCGGAGAATATAGTGGAACCGATGATGGACGATCAATAGATATCGTAAAGAAGATTCATCACAGATTTAACGTCCAATACTGGTTTATTGAGAAATGTTACATTCAAATCCTGTCACTGGCCTAGTGAGGAAGCTACGGATACCATTTTAAACATCTTCGGCATGGTGCAGTCTCGGGATTTGAACTTGAGATTTACCGGTTTCGTTGCTAACAACCTATACCATTACACAATGAAGCCGGTCAAAGGTCATATTTTTTCCCACTTACCACAAGTTCTGTTACATAAACTTCAGGCGGAGATTGTCTCGACGCAATATTTCTGTACATAATCGGTTGGGTGAAAGATGGATCGTCCATTTCATTGTGACCCCATTGTCGGTAACAGAGCAGATCAACCATGATATCTCTGTGAAGCAATATTGGAAATACTGTGATGTCACAATTCACAATCTACCTTGACCTTTGACCATTCCGTATTTGAGCGGTCACAGCAGAGGACCCAAATGCACTAGATTTCTTTAAATGTTACAAAGACATTTTTTGACATATGTATCGACTTTCTCTACCCCAGACAGGTAGAGTTCGGGGATTTATTCTTAACAGGAGTTCCCCACCATCGTTGGTCTGAAGGTCATATCAGATATTTACACTTGTAAGCCCACCATACAGCTAGTGGTCTAACGTTAGGTTTAAAGTCTGTATCTCACAGCCTAGACTCCAACGAGACGCAAACAATCCATGACTCACCGGTGGAATGTATTCCTGTACTTGAGAGCGATTCGTGCAGCTCTAGCGACATCTTCTGGACAATCTCCGTTGACATGAAGAACAGGACATCCGACAGATTTAGCTGAAAAATAAATATGAATGACAGAGAGAGGAGAGAGAGAAAGATTGTGTTCGAAACAAGCTATCCATTCAAAAATATGAAAAATGATATTAATTTTAAAAAATTTCAATTGATAAAAAATAATTAAAAAATGAACGGAAATCAAAGACATCGTTAGCTTCCAATCATGTAGAAAAAATTTTTAGGGCGGTAGGAGGACGGCGGATGTGAGAGATAGAGAGTGAAAATTTAGAGATAGAGCTGAAAAAAGTCACAGCTCACCTATATCACTTGCGTACATTGATGAACGACCTTTAAGATGTGGCGTCGTGAATCCCAACTGGTTATTGACGATCAGATGAACAGTGCCACCCACTGAAAAATGTGCTAGATTGGACATATTGAAGCACTCTGCAACAATTCCTGTAAAAAAAATATACAGGTTAAGTGATTTGGAAAATAGTGGAGCCGATGGTGGATGATCGTGATAGCGGGCTAATAGAGATAGAATAAGTCACCACAGATTTAACGTACAGTTCAGTTTATTGGAATATACTTGACAAGCTTTCGGAACACCACCCTACTATAGTAATAGATAGAATATGTTACCACAGATTTAATGCCCAGTCCAGTTTATTGGAATACAATTATCAAGATTTATGAGCTCCACCCTACTATAGTATTAGATAGAATATGTCACCACAGATTTAATGCCCAGTCCGGTTTATTGGAATACCAATTTCAAGCTTTCGGAGCTTCACCCTACTATAGTAATAGATCGAATTTGTCACCACAGATTTAACGTAAAGTCCGGTTAATTGGAATATAATTCACAAGCTTTTGGAACTTCACCCTACTATTGTAATAGATAGAATAAGTCACCACGGATTTAATGCCCAGTCCAGTTTATTGGAGTATAATTCACAAGCTTTCAGAACTACACTCCTTCATCAGGATCAGATATAAAGCATTTAACAGGGATCAGAAAGGATCGGGAAGTCATCATGTGATATTTACAAACATTTGTGGTGATTGCAATACTCTGCTCAGAGGTTGATTACACCCTGATTACTAACTTGGGCAAATTAATGTTTCCATTGCACAGTGCTACCCCTTGGACAGTGTTCTTTGTGAGCACGTGGGCAGTGTTTCCCGTGAGTTCAGTAAAACCACCAGGCATCCTGATTTCGTACCGAACCCGTCGTTTTTGCGTTCTACGTAATAATTCAAAAGCCAGATGAGCACAAAGGTGACAATCCGTCATTTGCGTCTGATTTCATAATTCTGATGACAGTACAATGACTTTATTATGATTAAACAAAGCACGCGATGCAGTCGACTATTACGTCATATTGATTAAGTTACCAGACGCGTGAAATCCAAGTCATAAGGAATGACCGAAAATTTATCAGCGAATGCGTAAGACACCACAACATAACACTTTTCGACTGAAGGTCTCGCAAGTCGAGCTGGTAATGTAAGATAAGACTTTCAGTCGTCAGATTTGCGACAATTAACGTGACCAGAACGCTTCTGATACCACGCTATCACTGGCGATGAAAATTGCAAGAATTGTTGTACTTTTGAATTTACGGCGTTTTCAGCCTTACTAAGGTAATATACGGCGCGTCAATGCTTACGGTATACGTGTCAGTACTTCCAATTTATAGCCCACTGCATTTTCCAGAAGAGAAGGAACGGATACTAATTTTAAAGTTTTTGGCTTGATTCGGTCGGTAGTCGAACTAGAAACCTCACAATCAGAAAGCGGAAAGTCGAACCACTCGGCAAACTGAATGGTTTGCAACGATTAACGCGAGCAGTATGGTACTTATACGACAGTATCACCTAGCTTCCCAGTCGTCGGCTTCACGACAATTGACGCGACCCGAATCACAACAATTAACGTCAGCGATACGTTACCTGCATGACAGGATAACGGCAGAGGAATCGTTCCGCGCGTTAAAACGTGCGGTCTATCATCGACTAATCGAAATGATTCATGAGTCAACCATACCAATCAAATTTTGCTGTTGTGGCACAAACCCAAATCAAACTAACATCGTGCGCAATGCGGCATGCGAGTGTGGGGAAGGGGAGCAAACCGCAGACCATGTCATCCATTCCTGTGCAATATACAAACCACCCAATGGAGTGGTCTGCCATTAATTTTCGTATCATAAATTACACCCCGAAAAAATAGTGGAGCCGATGGCGGACGATCCAAATAGTAATAGATAGAATATAAGTCACCACAGATTTAACGTCGAGTCTAGTTTATTGGAATATAATTCACAAGATTTCGGAGTTCCGCTCCTTAGCAGGTATAGACTAATAATTTATTACCATCTGAATCATCCGCCATCCGCTCCACTTTTTTTCGCATCAGGTGAATCGACATGTCTCGATGCAAGTATTAATTCTGATGGCTCGCATGTGTTGTGTGACTGACTGTGTGACACATGCCAAACACGTCACAGGAAATGAGGTAAGACGAAAGGATAAGTATTGACGACGCACGGATTTTAACGAGATAGACGGGATCAGAGTCGAACTGCGCAGAGAGCGTTTGCTGTTTTGGATTTACGGTGTTTTGAACTACTTAGGTCATGTACCGCGACAGATCAATGCTTTGTACGAGTGTCGATATTTCTGGTTAATAGCCCGGGTCGCAATCGGCGGATGGTTGTTGAGAATTTAGGGAGTTTTGTACGGCGTAGATCATGCACGCAAGGTCAGTGCTCAGTACGAGGACATCATCGTGTAATTGGCAGTGAATTTCTTTGTTACCCCGTTGTGAGCTTTAAGGCGACGAGATCAATCCCGTTTCGTGCAGGCCTGAAAACTTTGTATACATAGTAGCATACCGCGAAGCCAGTATGTAACCGGAACATCGTGAAACGGATTTATTAAATAGAAAACTGAGCTTTAACAAGGCAGTTAACTACGTTGTAATTTGCATATCGCCACTACGCATTTCCCATTATGTGCTATTGTCATCATTGGAAAGAGCCGACGGAGGCCTTTAGCACAAAATTGACCTACGCGGCGTAATTAACGTTCAAGAGATTGTGAAATCATTGATGCAGTTTCCGAACCGCGTATAACGCAAGTCAACAGAAATCTCACTTTCGTTGTCCAATACTCCAAAAGCTTTCAGCGGACACATCAAGTAAAACTATACGCAAATTGCAGGTATTATCCAAAGTTTTGTCGATGGATGCAGATAGGAAACGCAAAAAATTGGCGTGAGAAGGTTTATTACAAAAAATGCGGCGCCTATAAGATCAGTAGCTTAAGCGGGAGGGGGTTAACACGGCAGGTACACGAAGCGACTTACGATTTATCAATCGAAAATATGTCACGTACAGAGTCAATTTGCGAGGAAGTACCCACGATAGTTATCTATAGCATGTTGCCCGTAGAATTGCAGCCTCACAGACACAGAGAGTACCACCCCTGAAGAAATATGCGAAGAAACAAAGTGATCACGATAGGAATGTGCGGCATGTTGCGCGGGATCGTAGACAAGCACACTCACACAGAGTATCACATCCGGCTAAGAAAACGAAGACCTCACGAAATCAGCAGCAAAACTTAAGCTCATGTACTTTTTTTCTTCCAATAGCCCTACTATTATATATTTCAACAGGGAGTAGACTGTTAACGTCACCGATATGTCACGGAAACTTCTTATAGGAATTTTCTTCTGCCTCTGCGCCGAGTTGGTAAAAGGTATGTACAAGTGGCAACTTATACTCATTTTTCGAATCCGAGCCGATATCGCAATCGTAAATCTATGACGAATCTTCTTTAAGACATTTTTGAGAAGCTGTAACTTTTCTGATACTATTTTGAATTTCTAATGGGTCATGGTCACCCTAGGTAGGGTGCAGCCCAAACAGCAATTTACGTTCGGCCCATGCATGGCTGTTGTCTACTTCGCTGATATTATTATAAATTTCTAATGGGTAGGCTACAGCCTAAACGCCTCGACATCTAGGCGGAATTTGAAGTCGGATGGACTGCGTTTTTATTATTTGTCCGCAGGTCCAGCCACTTGAGTGTCTCACTCCTATATCGACGCACGCAAAGGCCGCTCTACATGGCGGCGACGTGAAGCTAGGCGGGACCGCGCGACGCAACGCTAAATAGACAAACATATGATTCGCTAGTCGCGTAATCTATAATTGCTCTCGATTCGATAATTTATCGGCCCGGACGACATGGCGCACCGCACTGCCTCATTCTGACTAACTCATAATTTTCCATACTTCAGGTCAACTAGGAGTGTGGCTGCAAAAAGACAACGTCTACATATACCCACGGGTTGAGGTAGCTTACGACGAGATGGCGGAACAGTGCGAGAAATATGAAGCAGTTCCGGCAGTTTTGGACAGCGAAAATGTCATAGAAGCAGCGCGTGATGCAAGGACAGGGTAAGAGAAAGCAAGGCAATCGCTAACAAATGATGCTGTATAGAATAGAGTTCGACCGATATAGGCTCACAATAATCGGTCTTTCACATGACTGATGGCCGATATCGATAATCCAAAAATCATGAATATCGGTCTCGATAATCGGCTAAAAGTTGATATTAGGCCAATTATCGTGTGATTATTGAGGCCGATATCCAATATTGACTTCTTTGCTTGACTAACTGCCGACACCGATAATCGCAAAAATACAAATATCGGCCTCAATATAAGACCCCTATAAAAGAGAGTACCAATTCGACAAGCGGACCTCGTAAATCATTTAAAGTTACTGATAACTTGATAAGGTTATGGCACGGTTTGCAGTGACGTAATAGTATAATTAGCGACGAGTGATAGTACAGAGCCCCGACTGTTCGAGCGACTCTCCGACAATTTTTTTGCTCCGCGAGTCCGCCGTTTGTTATCACAAACCTGCCTCGGTCAGCAGTCCAGCTAATCCGTCGTGCCATAACCTTATCTCCTTTGAAATATTTATGAGGTTCGCAAGTCCGGGATCTGCCGTTTAATCGGTAATTCAACGGAGGCCATTTGGTCTGCTGTTTAACATGACCCCTACAGTCCAGTAATCTCAGTAAAATGTGTACTTGACAGGCATAAAACGGATCGGGTTTGGAGTTTCAACAACCAAAACATAAGCTCTGGTATCTGCGAAAGTGTTGATTTGGATAACGGTGATACAAAGTCTCTAAACTGCAGTGAAAAACGTCCATTCGTATGCGTTGGGAATGGTGAGTGAATGACCTTTGAACCCGACTGCATATGGCCTTATGCCTCAACGTCAGGCTCTCAACATTTAGGATCCAACTGACAGTATATGGTAGTGATCTTGGCTATAAACAGGAAGTAGGTTATATATTGACACGTGTACCGTAAGTATCGATCTGGCGTATCCTTCATTACCATAGTAGGGTTGAAACAGCCATGTGTTCAAATCATCAACAATGGCAAATGAGAAGTTACCCTATTTATTAATTAATTAATTAATTTATTTATTTCAATTTTCAGCAATAATGCTCGTGTGGCCATACCGAGGATTCAACTACAGCATTTCTGAAGTCAAACTACGTTACACAGACGCATTCCGCGTTTGCAATGACATTGGAGTCGAGTTAAACACTACGAGTGAGATAACGACAAAGTTAAATTAAACGAGAGAGGAGAGAGATGAGGTCTGGAGGAACAGTCTTCAGCATCAGACGATATCATCCATTCGTCTCTGTAACCCAGGCCATGTTTTCGATCGTGAAAGAGAAATATATCTTGAATTATGTATCTACCTGACATATTTGCAAATTTGTTGCTCTTCCAAGTCTGTCTTTATACAAGTCCGTGTCTGAGCGAAGCCGTGCCTCGACTAAGAAATCTTGCGAGCTCCATAGCATCACTTCCTTGATCCTCTTGCTAAATGCTCCGCTGACTCTACGTTTACCTATTACGGCTTCATTCTGACTAAAAATTGCTTATTACCCGGCTCTGACCTCCTGTTACAAAGACCTGGCTTGACAACATCAACCTCTACGCCATCTCACTTCAACTTTATTCACAGGTAGTCTTGCCATCATAACATCCAGCAATTTACAAGATATTCTGTCAGCTCAAACCCAGAGTAATGACATCGGCTACTGGATAAGCCGAGAAAACAAGAAGTAAGTATTGGTCCAATTACTTTTAAAAGATACCACAAAATAACGCAGTATGGCATGGCAATATTGCAACGATAGACAGTTCATTTCCAGAGATGTTTAGCCATTCATAGCAGTCGAGAAGACCACCAACTACACCAAGTTGTTGCCACATACAGAGGTGGCCAACCCGCGGCTCTTTCCCGCATACAATAAATCTAGCTGAGTCAGTGTTTCACAACCTCTTTATGCAACATTCCTCCTTTACTGACTTGAAAAAAATTTCTCTCCCAATGTGAATTAATCTGAATATGCATTACTAAACTAATACGAGTAAAAAAAATAACACCTTCAGGGTCGACCGCTTTTTTTTTCTACTCGTAGGGCTATCAACAAGCGAGGCGATGTGTATGTGGCTCTCAGTCTCGGATTGGTTGCCCCCCATACATAAGTAATTTATCTTTCACCGACAGCCCAGCGAATACAGGAGGATTTGAGAACTGGGTAGAAAATCGAACAGCAATTCCGGAGGCAGACTCGTGCATTCACATGAAGCCAGATGGGAAATGGGACAATGATTTTTGTTACAACCACATCCGCTTTATATGTCAGTTGAAGGACGAAGAATATCAACCAGCGACTGAAGCAAGTTAGTTGGGACGGTCGATCTATTATTATCGGCCCGGCCGATATTCCTGTTTTTTTTTTATCAGCCTCTAGTAAAGAAGTCAATATTAGATATCGGTGTACACTCACGACCGCTGAGTTGTACCAACCTGACCCAAATATCAAGCTAGGCCTCCACTCCTGGCACCCTATGCCTAAACTCATGGGACTCGAGTTGCGCACCTAGCCCTAAAGTTGGTACCGACCTACGGCCTTGGGCCTGAATTGCTCCCCAGACCAAGTTAGGCCTACAAAAGCGGTCCCTGAGTTTTGCACCCCTGGCTTATATCTGAACTTCTATATATTTCAAAGCGACCACAAAAATGCCTGACAAAGATATGGTTACAACCAAGACATCTCCGACAACCGACACAGTGACGATGAAGAAATCTGCAACAGAAGCACTGGAGCCTACCACAACCACAGTGGCGCCAACAACGACCTCTGGAGCCGGAATGATCGGAAATTCTGTTATCATGATATTGGCTTTGGCTATTGCAACTATTAAAATGTTACTGGATTAGAACCACCAGAAATTTTAGTATTTCAAACTTTTTCAATGATGTATTCAAAATGCTGAACTGAACAGATCTCTGATCGTCTCTGTTTCAATTCATACAGCATATTATTTGAAATTAATTTCACCAGGTGAAGGAGCAGGGCTCGGAAAACTGGTGAACTTTTTTGCAAATATATTGAGGTATGACATGAAATTGGTGGTAACGCTACTTTTTTTTGAAATATTTTACACCCCCCACCCCAGACCACCCAGCTTCACTTGAGGATAGCACCTGATAGCAGTGATAAGAACATATTCTACTATGACCGATACCCTGCGTGTTCACTGCTTTCCCGTTTTCTAGTAATGTCTCTCGCTCTCCACGTCTTCCTGTATTTTAGTGTTACCCCGAAAACCTGATGAAGGAGCAGTTTTTCGAAAGCTTGTGAGCATATTTTCAAATAAACTGAGGCTAGACGTAAAATTTGTGGATCCTAGATCAGCCCCTGGCTATATTACAATTCTTGTTGATGATCATAACAATAAAATTTGCTACCCCTACCTTGTCCGGCAACGGCTGCGTCTCCGTGCATTAGAAAACAAAGTGCCTTGCTCGTATCGACAGGATCTCTAGATATGGTCTGTTGTCTTGCGCGACATTTTCCAATCGCGACAGGATTAACGGCCTTCGTAAAAGAAATGGGGTCAGTTAGCAGCAGTAGTGTGCAAAAGCAAGGGGTACCTCTATGCTATATATAAACCGATAACATCTGCAAAAAGACATATTAATAATATTATGAATGATTAATTATCAAAACCGCTGGGTCAGATCTGAATCAAAATTATGATGGAAGAAGTCAGGGAAAGGGATTGGAACCGTTTTTATTCCACTAGGGGACACTATGTGGTCCACCACCTGACCTTTGCATCCATTGCACACAAAAACGTTATTCTTTACATCATAATGCAATGGAAGCCTAATGAGGATCCTTCATTCACACTCTAGTCGAGAAGGGATTCTATACATTTCCGGTTCAAGGGAAAAAGTCAGTCTCACCTCTAAATGTGAAGGGCACGGTAACATTGTGGCATGAACATTCGCTCCGTCGTAATCGAGATCGCATGACGAAGTTAAATGAGAAAGAACATCACCGGTGGCGATAGAGAGCATGTCATCTGGAAACTCTGAAAGACCTTTCATTTTTCGAAACATAACCTAGAGAGAGAGAGAGAGAGATAAAGAGAATGTATATTTCATGCTCTATAAATATTATCGAGTTTTGTCCCATTCAAAGGCCAATATTTAAAATCGAGATCCTTGCTTGACTAACTGCAGATATCGATAATCGCAAAAATTCAAATATCGGCCTCGATAAAAATCGTTCAACCCCTAACAGAGATGCTACAATATAACGCAGCATAGAGCTAGTTGCACACATCAACATGAACGCATACCAGCCTTACTATCTTACTTCTGGTGGTAGCTTCAGTTGCATGGCAAGAAGATTAAGCCGTCCACGATGAGGCATCCCTATTATGACATCATCAATGGATGATTTCGCAACATTTCTGAAAACTTCATCAGCGAACACTGCGGCACTTTCGGCTCCTTCTCCACCGTAGCGTTTTACCGTCTTGAACTTTGCGTGAACGAAATGATCAAATGCCTGCAGATGGTAAAGAACCAATGACAAGTTGCCTAGTTGAAGAAAGGCTTGCCCAAACTGAGTTAAAATTTTGTTTTTTGAATTTATGACGATTTACCCTACTAAGGTAAAATATGTTCGCCTGGTCAATGCTTATGCTACATGTGTCAATACTTCCAGTTCATAGCACGGACTACTATTACACAACCTACGACTCTCCGCACTTCCCCGATACTGACAGCTAAGCAGAGAAGGAACGGACACCTATTTTAAAGTCTTTGGTTTGACCTGAGCGGAAATCTCTCAATCAGAAGGCAGACAGTCAAACCATTCGGCCAGCTGTTTGTTGTACAGGCACAATGCAACTGTTTTCACTTACTTCTGACTTAATCATAAGTTCAGCAATCTGTTTTTTCTCTTGCAAGCTCACATCCGCTAACTTTTCTTCAATAAATGCTTCTGCGATGAAATCTTTTTCCAATGCTGACACCAAGTGACCAGTTTCTATCGATAATGGTCCGCAGAATATCCGTTCCAAATTACAGATCAAATCCGAAACAAATGCTGATTGCCCATCTGGATAAAAACCACGGATTTAAGTTAATCTTAGATTGGTTGAACTGTGATCAGATCTAATCAGAGATTAATGAATTCACGCTTAATCTTTAATCCAAGCTAATCAAGCTAATCAAGACTGGCTGATTTTCAAACTTCGATCAAACCATGGTTGTTATTTTCGTGATCTCCATCTGTGGCCGGATCTAAGTTCAGGGAGATGGGGAGGGTCGCGACAGGACATGCAAAAATCACGTTTTCATATTGACTGAGGTAAGCCCATCTGCTATATCGCTATAAAACTTTGCCGACCATCACAAAAGTACTTGAATGAGCCTCGCTCAACCCCTACCGGTAGGCTACTTGTTATATAGACGTACCTGCAAGGGTCACTTTGGTGTTCAATGTTAACCCATATTTCTCCGGATTCAATTCTTCACATTCAGACTCAGCATGTTGATATAAAGGGTTAATATCCGCTTTCTTATGGCCATAAACTCTAAAAGAAAAAAATATCATTGGAAAAGAATGAGCATCGCGGACAGTGCAAAGAGGCTGGTAAAGAGCCTATAGACAAGGGTGATCGTATTGCCCCAACTGTGCTTGGCTGATTCATTACCTGTATGCTTCAATCAGTCTAGCAAGACCTTGATTTTCCGAATCTTTCAGCATATTCAAGTCGAGTCCAGCGGTCGATATTGAAGTATTTTCTCGAAGTATTTGAGAATCATATCGGCCTGCAGTTGTGAATGATCGGAACTTCGGTTTGTTTGGTCGTACATGATCACTGTTATAGATAAAAGCACGTTAGCAAAATTTAATGACCAGCCATGGCCTACTACATTCATGGACCAGGTCTTTCGGAAAAAATCAGCTCCTATTCATGAACAAAAAAAAAAGGTGAAGAGCATTGAGAAGAGGCCGAACAAGAGTGTGTGAGAGAAAATGAGGAAGTGAGCGTCGCAGAAAAGAGTTTTTACCTAAAAGATTTGACGTTCGCTAGGTGGTGGTAGTAAGTCGAAATTTGTGCACAAGTTCTCGTCAAAATCTGCCATGAAATGCAGTATGGTGTGGTGATGGAGTTCACTTCACTGTGCCTTAGTGCCTATCATGCAAGCTCACCTGTTACATAAAACATGGGCACAGAAGCCACTTCCCCTACTTTGTAATGAGACCTTCCTCCGAACGATGCCGAGAGTAATACGAGTCAACCGAAAAGACATTATTTATGACTTTATAAGTACCGGTAGTTAATAATAACCCTATAACATCTGAAAAGTGACGGCATTTGTAAAAACTGATGAAAAGAACTGTTTAGGCCTACTCAACTTAATAATCGAGGCCTAACCGGGTGCCACTAAACGACGGTCAAAATGGACTTTGCAATACTGCGTTGAGGTTGACTTTCGTGATTTTATGCCGATGTCCGTTCTGTGGCAACCCTTAACACTTGTAGTGGCTGGAAATTTGAAAGAATAGCAAATTCGCAAACTTGAATATTATATACAAAAAATGCTAAAATAATATAAGCTACGCAAGCACTGTGATAAGCATAATACATGGCAAGTTTTTGTTGAAGAATAAAATTGAAAATATTGCATTCAGTTATACCAAAAATTGCATTTTATTGAAGTACAAAGTCAGAAAGTTGCATTGTGTATTATGAACCTGTATATTGCAGTCAGTTTTCTATTTCTTGTCGCCCAGCAAACAGGCAACTATAGGCCCATTATAGCAAATAAGGTTTGGATCCCAAAATTTCAAAAGCGTTGCAGAAAAATTGCACTTCAAAATTTGATAAATGTACAAAAAGTTGTATTATAAGCTCGCTAACCAACCTTGACCAGGGTTACCTCAAAATTGCCGAGTCATGTAGAAGTCTTTAAACACTGAGCCGTATTGGAATGCGACCATTAGGACAAAAAAATTTTTCATACCGAAAGTTTTTCTGCACAGGTACCAAAATGCATTTGAAAACACATATTAAGTTACAGAGAGCTCTCTCTCTCTCTTAACAATATCAAGTTGTAGGCTATAAGCTGTGTAAGTTTCAACCAGAAATAATTCGTGATCCACAAGCAATCATGCACAAATTTGGTCACTTTTGAATCAAACCATCAGGACCGAAAATTTTTCCATATCGAAATTTTTTCTGCACCGGCACCAAAATGCCGTCATCATTTAAAACGGTGGACTGTTTTTTGATAAATTCGAATTGCTCTTTCGCGAAATTGTAAAACTCCATCTCCATTTGCCAAATTTTTGACTTTTGAATTTTTGTAACCGTTTCTTCTGAGGGGTGTTGTTTATTTAGTGTTTTTCTGATGTGACTTTTTGTCCCTGTTCGCATATTATCAACTATACCGTGAAACATTCTTGGCAGGACAGCTTCTAAAACAACCACAAACTCTTCCATTTGTTCAGTAAGCCCAACAAGAAGGTAGTTGGTTGCTAGATTGTGCTTTGCTTCTTGGAGCGCCCATTCACTTCCAACGTTCCAACATTCTGCAGTTTGGCCGCAAAAAAACGGAATTTGAAGCCATAATTTTTTAGGGCTACAATCACTCGTTCGCTGTCCAATTTGAACGCATTCATCAAACGTTGTAGTATCACCTTGGCGAGCTCGTTTTAATCCTATTCGATGATTGTCCCCATACCGTAAAAAATGATAGTACGAAACCAACCGATCTAAAGGATCTCGCACAATATTAATGTACAACGGTGCAATAGGGCTGCGAAATCGACCAAAATCAACATACGCCATATGTCCATGGAAAAATACTGGTCTGAAGTCTCTCCAATCAGTAATATTTTGTATAAGTCTATATTGGTCTTGAAGAGACAAAATATGCTTCTTTTTTGATATGTTGAAGTGAATGACGTATACATCATTTTTATCTGATAAATCATACACGAAATGTGTGAATGTGGTACTCCCGGTTTTTGGCACTCGGTTATACAACACTATGGCACCTTCATCGTCCATTAGCTGCAAATCAGATTGAGATGATCGAATATTTCCATTCCTATTTCGTTCATTATTCTGTGGAGTGTATCTTTCGTTTGTAGTATTCCATAATGTTATAATTTTAAACTCAATGATCAATAATGCCAAGATGATTACAAGACCACCAAAGATCATAGACTTTCGGGAGGCCATACGAAGTAAACCTACATTTCCATGGAAGCATGTATATATAAAAGTTTTCTGCAAAAAGACATATTTATAATATTATAAATGATCAACAAAACCACAACATCATAGCCATCTGGGCAAATCAAAAGATGAAATCGAGAAAAAGAGCATCGGAAATGAGCATTAGGCCACAATACCGTACCCGCGTTCGGCAATTGCACTATGCAGCACGCAGCTGCAACGAACTGCGTGAGGGGCTGATCAAGTAGCATTGTAGGCCTGCGCGCAATCGTCTCCGTTGGTTCATCGACATTAAAATTGCTTCTATTACGTACCTCTTCACTGCACTAACTTGATACTGAAAATACCAAAGCCAAACGGCACCCTTTACCAGACGCACGAAAATAGAACACGACAGAGAACCGGCAGTACAACATAGACGAGTCGAGATCGATCCTAAACAAAAACACATTCGCCGATTTTTCGATTACGCTTCAATGAGTTTCTCCTATTTAAATTCTCTGCGGTCTCCGACGTTAAAAACCGACTGTGATCTCAACGAGCCTTTGACTATTTCACATGAAATTATGACCAAACGTTATCATATTTTTGCTTAACAATAAAATTGTAACAGAAATAATGTACAGTATGTCGAAAACCAAGAGAAATCTCTGAAGGGATCTCCAGACCGGAACGTGGTTCCAAGGTGTACATATTTCGAGTTATGGCACTGTACCACACGTATCAGTGGATTGTGACGTTTTTTGACTGTTTTTCGCTTTTAAGGGGTAGATCTAGGTGTTAAACGGCTCCGCTACCCTAAGGTCGCAACTGGTTAAAGCTATAGAGATCCCACGATAAAATTCAATATAGAGCTAGGTCGAGACTCCAACATATATTGGCCTAGCACCGACGAAATAATGCGGCGCATATCATCATGTTCCACGTATTACTTGGCCAGAACGGATCAAACCGTTAATGACAGTGATTTTTGTACCACATGTGGTTTGTGTCACAACTCTTAACCCTGGCAGTGGCTGGACACTTGAACAAATACCAGAATCACAAAATTGGATTGAAAATATGCAAAATTTGCTAAGAAATAAGCTAGGCAAGCACTGTGAAAAGCTAATAAGTTACAAAATTGCAGGAAATGTAATACCAGAGCAAAAGTGAGTTCAATAATCAATATCGCACTACGATCTTCAAATAGAAACGAGGTATCAGTGGCAGATGGACCACGATCCCGCCTTAGACACACCCTTTATCCTAGGCCCCAGACGCAGTCCAATAGCAAACAAGCTGATACTATTTTGCAACAACCACCCTTGACTGATTCCATCCGATGCAGCTCTGTGGTCATAATCGGAGTTGGTGTTCTCCTAAAATAATACCTTAATTTTCTCGGTAATGCCGATCGCCCATGTGATTCGACAGACGATTTCAAACTCGATAACATGAATCAGATTTGTGAATATTGTGATGCATTGTAATAAAACCAGAAACTACGGCACATCGAATAGCAGCAGCAATTTTACAAGGAGCCAGTGAGCAGGGTGACCACATACAGTGCAAAAGGAGCATTTGAAATTCAGTCTCTACCACGGCTTGAAGTAAAATGCTCGTTAGGCTGAAATGGTGCAAGGCCAGCACCTGGTAGAATAGCAGTGGAAAAAAGTATCAAAACCAAGCCATTCAAGTATTCAGTGGCATTTGAAAACACAAAGTTACAGAGAGCTCTCTCTCTCTCTCTCTTAACAATATCAAGTTGTATATATGCTGTGTAAGTTCAAAACAGAAAAACAACCTCTTGTGATCCAGAAGAAATCATGCAGAAATTTGCTGAATCACTTTTGAATAAGACCATCAGGACCAAAAATTTTTTCATATCGAAAATTTTTTTGCGCCGGCACCAAAATGCCATCATCATTTAAAATGGTGGACTGTTTTTTGATAAATTCGAATTGTTCTTTCGCGAAATTGTAGAATTCCATCTCCATTTGCCAAATTTTTGACTTTTGAAATTTTCCGACTGTTTCTTCTGAGGGGGGTTGTTTATTTAGTGTTTTTCTGATGTGACTTTTTGTCCCTGTTCGCATATTATCAACCATTCCGTGAAACATTCTTGGCAGGACAGCTTCTAAAACAACCACAAACTCTTCCATTTGTTCAGTAAGCCCAACAAGAAGGTAGTTGGTTGCTAGATTGTGTTTTGCTTCTTGGAGCGCCCATTCACTTCCAACGTTCCAACATTCTGCAGTTTGGCCGCAAAAAAACGGAATTTGAACCCATAGTTTTTCAGGAGCACAATCACTCGTCCGTCGTCCAATTTGAACGCATTCATCAAACGTTGTAGCATCACCTTGGCGAGCTCGTTTTAATCCTTTTCGATAATTGTCCCCAAACCGTAAAAAATAATAGTACGAAACCAACCGTTCTAAAGGATCTCGCACAATATTAATGTACAACGGTGCAATAGGGCTGCGAAATCGACCAAAATCAACATACGCCATATGTCCATGGAAAAATACTGGTCTGAAGTCTCTCCAATCAGTAATATTCTGTATAAGTCTATATTGGTCTTGAAGGGACATGACATGGCTGTTTTTAGTTGTGTTGATGTGAACAACGTATACATCATTTTTCTTCGATAAATCATATACAAAATTCGTGAATGTGGTACTCCCGGTTTTTGGCACTCTGTTATACAACACTACGGCATCTGCATTATCCATTAGCTGCCAATCAGATTGATGAGACGATCGAATATTTCCATTCCAATTTCGTTCGTAAATTCGTGGAGTGTATCTTGCGTTGGTAGTCCGTAATGTTATAATTTGAAACTCAATGATCAATAATGCCAAGATGATTACAAGACCACCCAAGATCATAGACTTTCGGGAGGCCATACGAAGTAACCTATTCATGGAAGTCTATTTAAAAAGACCTCTGTAAAATGACGTATGACTGATTACGAAAATTGCAACACCATAGCCTATTCGCCGCTTGTGGGCACATCAAGCTGGAATAGTAAAAAAATATTGTCACAATAAGGTGACAGTAAACAAAGGACAATACAGACAGCAGCCTAAAATCGTCTTTAATAAAAGGAGGAGTCAGGGCTCTTTTCAGTTCTTATATCACTTGCTCTGTGTTAATTTTAATTTTAACATAATCTCATTACGACCTATGCCATAACCTTATCGGTAACTTCTTTGAATAATTACAAGGACGACATGCATTGTTATTCTAAGAGGTCCGCGGTCGCTCGGTCCGTCATTTGATAAATCATTCATAATACTGGCTGCATTTTATGACAGCTCTTGATGAGAACTTGTGCGTGCAAGAATTCCCGTTTTCGTACACTCGCCATAAAATGCAGACTGCTCTATAATGATGTATGAAAGGAAAAATATCCAAATGAGACGCGATTCAACTTGAAAGATCAGAATATTCAACTTGTCTTTCATCTTGCCGGGAGTTATAAACTTGTACATGATACCGAGCCAGTCGACGTATCCAACCTTCCCAATAGAATCCTAACACAAATTCATTCATATAGAGAACATCCGCAGGGGTTCCATCGCGATAGGCTTTCACGATAACCGCATTTGAGATTTTCGAGCCCGAACACGAAGCATTGAATGCTCCCGCATAGGCTGCAACTTGGTATGGATCATCGTAGCATTTTTTGAGGGTATCTTTCTTTTTTGATGATAATTTCCAATCAATAACACATAATTTATTATCATATAACGCGACACAGTCTGTTTTTCCTAAATATGATAATACAGGATGTGTTGTCATAAATTCAGTTCCATGTACACCGCTAACTTTTTGTAGAACTTTATGAATGCTTTTTGACGCACCAGTGAGCTCAATATCAACTGGAACCTCTTTTAAATAGTCTTCAACGTATTTATGGAAAGATGTGCCGTCCCCCGATATCTTGGCCATGTATTTTTCAAAGCCTTCTTTTCCAAGTTGTTCTGTCATTTTACGCTTCCACTTAGCCAAAATAATTTGATTTAATGGTGATTGAGTGGCTTGTAATACCTTAGAAACTGATGGTAGTCTCGTAGAATCGTACATCAAACTAACGTCCATTAATACGCTTTTTTCCTCTCTTGATATATCCCGCCACGCTTCTGGATCAATGGGGCATTTTAGTATTGTTTTTAGCATGGGAACAGTAACTGGGTTATTGGTTAATACAGCCATTTCGTCATCGCGAAATTTTGAATACACTGTCTTCTCCTCTTTGACTTGCTCTAGTGCGGAATTGGTACTAAAATAGAATGGATAAATAGTCCTACTGATCATTGAATTCTGTTTGCATCTTCGCAATAATATTGTTCCAAATCGGCACACAAGACGCGCTGCCTCCATTTGTAATTAGGCAGGTATGCTTTGCCACTATTATTCCACCTTTGCCCACAAGAATTCTTACCCTGCACCCGTGACAACAGCCAGAAACAAACCGTACGTTCCCGTTTCCCTTCACTCCGTGAGATGAGATGGCTCCACCACCAGCTGTGTTTCGGCAGCAGCTGGAGTTTCGTATTTCCAAACACCAAAAAGTGTAAATAAACGAACGAAAGGCAAAGTAGAAATATATTTTCAGTACCAATTTCTCTGTTGTAAAGATTTTTTGAAGGTAGATTTCATGAGACAGAACGTTTAATTATCGGCTAATCATAAGTAACGCCTCTTCCTCCACACACCAGTCGGTTTACTGCAATCGTAGAGGGAGCAACAGAAGCGTCGCCTAGCGGAGATTTTGCGCTAAGAGAAAGGCCGTCCGGTGTCGCCTTGCCCACTGATCATATAGGTACCGAAAATAAAAATGACATATTTTCGCCTGTGAATGAATAGAAGAGAGCGTACATTTTTCACCAAGGCGGAGTGAAATTGTACGTTTATGCGTGTGTACACAACGCGTTCCCTACATTGGAAGCAAAAGACTTAATTCACCGCGGGAGAACCTCAACCGTTACCAGCGGCTTTAGCAACTGCCTTCTATCAAACTCAACACACACCAAATTTGAAGAATGGACAATTTCATTGCAACTAAGCTCCGTAGCACTACTAACAACCAACAAAGAAAGTATACATGCTCTAGAGACTAGACCAATAAAATCAGTAAACTACGATTGTATAAAATAAACAAACACTGCTTTAGCCATGACAACCGGGATGACCAAGCCAGATAAAAATGCAGTGAGACAATATAAATACGAAACATTTTGAAGAAGACTGCAATATATTGTGGATTATGATGACACAAAAGCAACAAAGACTTCAAAGGCAGCTTTGATGTCAGGCATCGGATCTAGGCGATCTAAAAATCAAGAGCATGTAGGGTCAAGGGCATATCTATTTCGGCAAAGTGGCGATTGCCTTCCATAGACAATAAGTAGCTATAGATAAGATCCCTCCAAAACCCTTTATTTATTGATTAGAAGGAGAAAAACCCGTACTTCCTGTGCATAGCACGCCCACTAGTGGTGATGTCATCCAACCTCCGACCATCCTGCTGTGACGTCATTGTCTTATTGAACCCCACCCTTATAGTATTTTTAACTCACCTGCGATTGCCTTGGAGAGAGAAGAGATGCCGCTCTTTGTAGAATCTGTCGGAAACTGCTTCAGACGAAAATGAATCTCATGCAGGAGAGAACCGCTTGTGAAGAAATGATGGATCGAAAATTTTGTGGACGGATTTTCTACCACTTGGTGGAGTAAGACAGTCGCATGTAATGTACAGAGCCATTGCGCAACGCTGTGTAAAAGCCCGACGTCCAATACGGGGCCGATGTCTTCATTCCGTCTGGATTCACATGTCAAAACTCTTGGACTTAAAAGACCCAAAAACTGCTCAACCATGACCAAGTAGCTGTCACGTTTTGATTGATATGAACAGCCCCTTGATTGGTATTGACCATGCTCTGATTGACATCGACCACGCCCCAATTGATATTGACCACGCCATGATTGACATTGACCACGCCCGGATTGACATTGACCACACCCCAATTGATATTGACCACGCCATGATTGGCGTTGACTGTAGCTTGATTGATATTGACCACGCCCCCGTTGACATTGACCATGGTTTGATTGACATTGACCTCCCCTTGTTTCATCGTAAATACTTTTACAGCTGACAGAAAACGAGCAAGCCAGGATGGCCAGAAGGGCACACTTCTTATGAGAATCTGGGGATGTCTTGTGTATCCATAGCAATGTTGACGTCATCACAAGATCAAGATATGCTTTCAAATCTTGCGGAATGTCAAGTGCATACGAGTTATTGGCGAAATCGCAAAATGATGAAATTTTTGGTAAAATCTTTCGTAAAATTTCCATCGTCGTGAAATGTGAAAAAAGTTTCTGTCTGTTTCCAACACAATGTTGTTCCGGAGAATGACGTCCCTCACACATCACACATTGTGATGTCAGAACGCTAACCGGTGGTAATTTAGCGAACGTCGTCTGAACTTTATCATATTCTTGTAACCTCAATAGTTCAGGACCAGTCATCGGATATCGATATAACCACAGTAAAACACGGTTGGTCAAATGTCGGATGTCTGATGCGACGTCGTAAGGCGATGACTTCTGCGGGTCTGACATTATGACGTACAAACAGACGTAGTGTGACTCGAGTAGGTTAATCACAGATGAATGTACGCGGCATTCCCTGCAATGTAGAAATATCAGTAAGTACAGCGAAGGGTGGATCGTTCTACGGACAATAAGTGCAGCTAAGACCCCAGAAACCCTATGGGGAATGTACAAATATCGGTCAGTACAGTGACAGGGGGTTCTCGATCATAAAGACAACTGTCAGGACTTACCTGACAATATCTTGGATGACTTGGTGTGGGACGCGTTTGAAATCGTTGCCCCTTCTTTGCCCTATTCCCTGCCAAAACAACAACAATTTGGTCTAACAATGTGACTCAAATGAGAGACTCAGACACAGATTCGACTTAAACTCGAAAGCCTCGGCAACTCGAATTTTTAAATGCTGGAAGACTCGGACTCGTCTTAAACAGTTGGTCTCGATGACTCGATTTGACTAGTGACTCGAAGTCAGTGACTTGGTTAAAACACTGTTCACATCCTTACCAATGCCTTTAAAGTCTGTGGAATATTAGTTGGTTCACGATACAGTGCGACACAATCTTCTACAATTCTCATTAGCTTCCCTTGCTGCGTTCTTCGCAGATGAGCGAACAGAGTATCGAAAACTGCACCGTCATTTCCTTTTTTAGCAGCAAGCCAGTTGAAAACGGACAAAATTTTTTGGTCTGTGGGCTTTTGCTTTTTGACTTTGCCGTGATGGTCTTGTCGCAACTGTATGGCATAGAAGAGAGAAAAATAAATATTTAGTTTGCAATTTGAACCCTTTGACAGTTCATCTTCTGATCGCTAGTTTCTGCACTCGATTCCTGTTCAAAGACTTCAAAATTAGTACCCGCATCTTCTGATCGGCAGTCAGTATCGACACACGGATCCGGACATAGCCTGGGGGAGGCCGAGGAACCCTGACTGAAGGGTGGAGGCTGGTGAGAATTGTCGGAGGAGGCAGAGGCGCTCCATCTGGGGAGGCTGAAGATGCTGGCGATCATTGAGTGTGGAGGCCGAGGAGGAGAGACCGGGAACTTTAGTGGTCGAACTTCAACAGACTCAGAAAGTAAATCCACGTACCGGAAAACTTGAGACTAATTCTCGAAACGTAAACTGATGAATCCAATCGTTCCCAAGTAGAACTGATAGAAAAGGTAGAAGAGGAAGTGGAACTTTGAATAGATTGCACATCGCTGAAACATGATACTTTTCACAAAATATCCCTTTCCTTCCCGACCGTCTATCGACACGAAGCTGCAATGTAAAAACAAAGCTTCATGAATCTCTAGGATCTAAACATTCTAGGGTCAGAGTTCTGGTTGATTGGCTGGCATTTTTTTAAATCTACGTGTGGATAGTGAGGAGGGGAGACCAGATGAGTGACCCTACTTATGTATTGGGCCTGAGCCTTGAGGTCATGTACGTCAGATCAATGCTTAGTACGTGTGTTAATACGTAACGTTTATAGCCTGGATTATTGTAAAGACGATCACCACAGATTTAGCGTCCAGCCTTCGTTTATTGAGAATTAAAACATTCACCTAAGGCTGGACGCAAAATCTGTGGTGATCTTCTTTACAATATCTACCACAACCCTCCCGATAGTGACTGCCAAAGCAGAGCCATGCCCCAAACCTCTCCCAAGTTGTTGAAGCGTCTTCTTCTCCGATTCTACATGAGCTACCGTTACATTCAGTACCTGTTTCCACTGAAAATGACTGAGCGGTAGATATCCACCTCTCACATTGTAGATGTAATAATCGCTGTCTTGTGACAAAACAGGACATTTCAAATGGTTGGCAACGGCAACCGTTTCGTCATCTCCATCTACGAGAGCGATGGCCACCGGAATTCGGTTCGATATGAGATAATGTTGCATGGCGTCAGCTAAAAAATATTTTTTGAGATTAATGACATTTTTCAACTACTTAGGTTTGTGGTTCTGGAGTGCACTATCTCCTTTGAGAGTTTCATACAGCCAGCAACCCCTTTCCTACTTCAATTTTACTACAGTGCATCTTTCAACTGCTCAGGTCAAGCACAGGACTAACCCATAGTCCAACACCGGTAGGTCCAAATCTCGAGAGCACATCACACGAAAGATGTTAAAAATAGCATTTAACCAGCAAATTGAGGATAGTGCTGAGGAAGGAGGCTCAGCTTCGATAGTTGAACGGCTCCTTCAGTGCCTCCATATGCTCATAAAAGCTCCGATAGTGTTTGGGAATATCATGTGAGTCTGTGTCAATGCAGGTAAAAGAGAAAAGTACAAAATTACACTGCGTCCTTACCAGCAAACATTGGTAGAAGTCTCCCTCCGGACGCTAACTTCCCTGTGACGAATTTCTGAACGTCTTTCACTCTTTCATTCAATCTTTTGATGACACAAGGAAGCTTGTTCTCTTCAATTGGTCTTAACAAAGACACTAACAGATATTTATTCCAACTAATAGCCTACACATAGTGAAGTCATGGCCGGCCATAGTTTGAAGGCGCCCCACCTTAAAAAGTGCGGGGAGCCCAGGGAACAGCCCTGCGTACTAATTTATTAATCAAGAAAATACTCACCCATCAAAAATCACAAATGGTGAGATGTTGCATTCTTTGAGAGTTGAAAAGAACTTCTCAACATACCAATAGAAGTCAAGAAACTCGCCGTGTAAACTGAGAAAATATAAATTTCACGCTGTTTAGTGCTTGTGCGGGAGGGTGCAAACTAAAAAATGGCAATTTTGAATTGAGATAAATATTAAATAGCACCACCCAGTGTTTGAGAGTTTTGTATGTGCCTTTGCGTCACTTTAGTATCGCCGACACATTTGTGGAAATTATAATTTTTGCTCAATTTTTAGTTTGGTAGTTGAACAATCTGAGGAAGTGGCAGCCCACATCAAAAATAAGCTCGCGGCCCAAAAGTGGTCCGTGAGGCCCTGCACTTGAAGGAAAATCACCTTCCATCCCGTCCTTCATCAAAGTACAGTTCGTACAGAAGTCCAAATCCATCGATCACAAGATTCGATTCACAAAATTGTTCTTTCCTGTACAATGCATGCCGGTTGTTTTCCACAAAACTCATTAGGCCTTGGACTCCCATGGATGAGTTTGCTGAGTCATCAAGAACTGATGTGCTGAATCATCTAAACACATTGAAGGAAGAATATAAAAGATAATCGTAAAGAATCAAACAGAATTGCATATTTGCAATATAATTCGATTCGAACAAGTAAAAACATGCCATCTTCTTACCTAATAGCCTACAACTTGCAAGTAACTCAAAAATTAATTAACAGAGCCAATCTATTAAAAAAAAGAGAAAAAATGAGGTCGCAAATATTGTAAAGTAAATGTCACTATGTCTACTTGGGTACTGGACAGCAACGAACATCAGGAGCAAAATTTCGGTATCAAAGAACAAAGATCCTGGATAGATCCACAACGTGAATCTATGCACGTGATTAGATGACTTGGTTCGATTCGAAAAATATCCATTCTGTATTTCGATGCAAACCCAAATGATTCGATTTGCCCGTCAAAACAGATATGATAGTTATATTGAGGTACTCGTGGACATCTAGTCCTGAGAATACAGTCTCTAAATGCTTCGGATTTCGCATTGAATCGAATAATTGGTCAACATCAAACACTGTGCTATTTCAAAGC
The DNA here is from genome assembly GCA_030412335.1 of Botrylloides violaceus. Classification (NCBI taxonomy): domain Eukaryota; kingdom Metazoa; phylum Chordata; class Ascidiacea; order Stolidobranchia; family Styelidae; genus Botrylloides; species Botrylloides violaceus. The sequence goes on from JASFYC010000328.1 coordinate 153,261, forward strand.
ATAAAATTGCTGAGGAAAACGAGACATTAAAACAACACAACACAATACAATATGAAATGATAATACAGTCTGGGTGGAGAAAATGGTATAACTTTAATCGCAAGATCATTACTCAGTAGGCCTTCCAGCTTCCAGAAAATATGTAGCAGTGGTTCGCAACGCTCAAATTTTTGTCCTTGAAAACTTTTCATTGGTTTACAGAGCTTGTTGGCGGAATAGGACTGGTCAGGATTGGTGTAAGGTGTACAAGCCAAAATATTTCAAATGACATGATATGACCAAATTAGCACGTCATTTACATACAGCCTTACAGACGATCTTTATACAGCGGAGGTGCCCAAGCACTGGTTTTCAAAAAAAGTTTTACAGGCGCCCGACAGAATATTATGCCTGGTTTCAAAACACATGACCAAAATAGCAAATTACAGTCATTACTGTTATGCTGTGGTAATTACAGAGGCAAGCAAATGTCACGACTGGCAAGTCTATACAACAAAATGGTAGCAATTGAAGGCCGATGTCTTTCAATGCTAGTGTGTGGATACATTAGAATGGGCCGGTCTCCAATAGCAATAAATTTAGAAGGACAATTCCGGTACAGATCAATAGTACGTACGTATGTACAAGTATTAACATAAGTTAGTTGCTTCCACACGCCCATAAAATCATACATAAGGTTATTACCAGTAATGATAAGTGGTATATATATATATACCGGTACATGACCTTAATTTATAGCCTTCACAGTTATATACGTAAATTAATATGTCAGCTATAGAATCTAGTCTAGTTTTGCTATGATAAATATTTTTATAAATGTGTAGTCGATTGTACATAGACGAGTCCCAGTATGATGTCACGGGGGAGCAGTGGAATATGACGTTCCGGTGACAAAGATTGATCATTGAAATTTCAGCTCCCTCATGAAAACAATTTAGAAGAATATGAAAAAACAGAAACCACATTTACAAAAATTTAATCGGAAGCACAAAATTTGTCATAAACTCACATGGACTGACAATGCTCAATAGCCGTACATTGCTGATTTAAGAACCCTATGACCTAAGGCTTATAACAACTGAATCTAGAACAAAGTTATACCCTGACCTTAAAAGCCAAGAGCAATGATTTCTAATGGGTCCTTATATTCAGATACGTACCAGAGGATGCCTTTTGATACAATATATGTCTCACCAACCAGTACATTGCTAATTTAAGAACCCCATGACCTTAAAAGCCAAGAGCAATGATTTCTAATGGGTACTTATATTCAGATACTTACCAGAAGATGCCTTCTGATACAATATCTGCCGAACCAACCTAACGGTAGAGGTTAGGAAAACAGAAAATTGTAACGGATACCATAACTATAACATTTACACTGACTTGGTAAGACCGTATTATAATGAAATATTCAAAAATGTTTTTCATTATGACGTCAGATTGTTTGATTGTGACAAAACAACCACTTTCGTATTGATAGTATTAACGGGTTCACTTTGTGGAAAAGTTTCCGAATGGCTGCATTTACATCCGCACGATTCTTTGCTCTCTTTTTTAATTACGATAATAGGAACGCCACCTTGGACTGAGCTTTTTTGTATGGCTTGCATTGCGGCTTTTGCGATTGATTTGATCTCTTCATCCTCTAACGGCTCCTTCGATACATTTTGAACAGAAGGTTCGCGCTGGTTTTGTGGTGTCAAAGTTTCTACGGCTATTGATGGAACCGGGGTTGGGTTTTGATAACTTAGTGAAGACGTTTGAAAACGCGGTGAAGTGGGAAAATTTGAGGCCGTAGCTCGTTCAGCTGTGGTCAGATCGGCGATTGATGAAAGCCCTTGGATATGAGATGATGATGTCGACTGAGTCGTAAAATCAATGTTCATGGGGTTCACTGGTTCTGTGGTCGATAACTGTGGGAGATGTGAAAGGGGAACACTGTGCTGTTGACATTGCTGCTGGGAAGTGTGATTTAAGGCGTCTGGTCTATCGTATCCAAACTGGAATAGTTGAGAGGGAGAGAACGGTGAAAAGTCGTTATGATTTGAATAAGTTAGTGCGTTTGATGAATTCCGTTGTTCTAAATGACTCGCAAAGTTGTTACATTCCAATGATTGATCCACTGAGTGTAAATAGGCGACATCGTGTGGTTGATTTTGTGTACAAGCGCTTTGTAATGGATGATCGACATCAGGCATTAATTCTGATTGAAAATCGCTCGTTGAAGTACATACATCATTTCTTGACATTTGGACATTTTGTGACTGTACACCATCCGCATCTTCGCATTCAGTTTCTTGCGTTGCGATCGTAGAGTCTGGTAAAAAGTCGTTATTGTCGAGTTCCGAGCACAATGAATCTAATAACAGCGATAATCCGTTGCTGGTTGGATTTTCTAACGACACAGTTTGTTCGTGTAAACGTTGACTACGATAAGAGTTCTGCGAATGACCTTTATTCATATGTTGTCGTAAACTATCTTTTCTTGCGTATGCTTTGCTGCATCCATCTTTTTCACATGAAAATGGTTTTTCACCAGTGTGACTCAAAACGTGTGATTTTAAATGATGGCTCGCTGTGAACGCTTTTTTGCAATCGTTTACTTGACAACGATAGGGTCTTTCTCCTGTGTGTGTTCGGTTGTGTTTCCGAAGATCGCTTAATGTCGTGAAATCTTTGATACAACCCATCGAGTAACATTTAAAAGTCTCACCAGAATGTAGCCGCGAGTGCGCTTTCAATCTGTATAACGTATTAAATGATTTTCGACATCCGTCAAAGTCACATTTGTAAGGACGTTCCTTTGTGTGTACCCGAACGTGCACTTTCAAGTTATATTTTGTCAAGAACGACTTTCCGCAGCCTTCAGCGGTGCATATAAAACGATACTCTCCTTTATGCGTTTTTTGATGTGTTTTCAAATTTCCTGCGGTAGAATACGATCGTTCGCATTTAGGAAATTCACATTTAAAAGTTTTCTTCTGTTCAGAAGCTGCCTCGTTCTGCGCCTGAATTGCGAAAATATTTCCGTCCATAACGAGTTTATCACGGATCCTCTGAGACAGAAAATATATCCGTTAATAAGCAGATGCCTTGTTAACAAACTGATAAGTAATCCATTGTAGTCATACAGCAGAACAGCAGCAAAATTTCACAGAAAAACTCTTAAATTAGCTAAATATCTAGACTTACAAGACCAATCAGCTAAGGATTCTGAGAATATCATATAATTATATTTTAGTTTCAGTAATCAAGGAAAAACCAACTACTGTACTATTAGGATACCGCTTGGTCTGTCTTTTAGGGGCACCCACTCATGAGACTGAACTCATGAACTGACTGGGGGCGATTGACTTCGATAGCCTGCTCTGAACTCGTTCGGCGACTCCTTGTCCGGTCAGCATAATAATGCACATCATGCACGCATGATATTCATATGCACCAGTAGTGTGTGTGTATATCATGTGAGTCTGTCTAAATGCCGCAAAAATTGAAATATGGACAAAAAATAAAACAGTGTCCTTCCTCGCTCGACCACCCGCGTCCCGTCCTACTCTTTCAACGCTGACGAGAACTGGAACGAGAAATCAACGTCAGTGGTACGTGACTCGTTATCCCCACCTCGCGAGCACAAAAAAAGAAGCGATGCAATGACCACCGAGTTGTATCTAGACATTCCCCTACGCTACGGATTCTAATCGGCCTCCTCGCCAACTGATGGTTGATACCGATCCTCAAAATTCACGAATATCGGCTGATATTCAAGGCCAATATTATACAGTTGCTGGTCAAAATGTCATCGCGAAATACGAATATCGGTCGATCCTAATTTACCTCGCTGAAACCAGGAGGGGCAAATACTGCCCGTTTCACGTGGGCGAAGCTTCATACGTAGACATGAAAACAGTAAAGTTCTGAAACAGCTGGATGCTGATAATTCAAATTTTATTACCAACCAATAGAAAACATGATATAATACAATGATGAATGAAAAGCAGAATGTAGCATCAGACCACCTTCAAGGTGGCCACACTTTTGTTATAGATAGACCTGGCGAGAGTTGAGCATGTCCATGAACGGTCGCATCACGTAATCAGTGCTGTAAAAATCAGGACAATTTTAAGAAATACTATAAGTAGGCAGAAGATGACAAAGAGAGAGAGAGAGAGAGGGTGGACAAGGAGGCACTGTGAGGGAGGTGGTAGTCAAGTACCTCCCCTCCCCTCTCTGGGGAAGAAAAAAGTCAAATCACCTGAAGTAGAACACCAATCCAAAAGCGATTGATATTGGAAGTGCTGGCAAAGCCTTCCGAAATATTGCCAGTAAGATCAGAGTGAAACATAACCCGATTAAAATTGCAACAAAGCAAGCTAACGTCGTATTCCAATCTCCAGATGCAGACGCTTTACCAACCAGGACACTGGAAAAAATATGAATTGAATATAGGAAGAAAAATTGCAACCGCAATGTGGACTCCAGACCTTCTTGGTCTCATGTAACCACCCCCATTTCCGCAGCCCAAGAACCTCAAATGACTAATCAAAATACCCAACATTTTAGAGGGCACCATGAGCCATGGAATCATTCATTTCAGCGACCGTAAAACCTCAAAATTAATTAACAGACCCAATATATTTTGGGGGGGGAAGCTACAATTTGGGCCATAAATTTCCCCGAGCTTGGACACTGTCTAGTCGTAGGTCTTTTCAAGAGTCCACACCTGTAAAAAATGAAGTCACCGAGACCTAGTTTCACTCCTTTGTCTTCTGGTGTAGGTGGCCGCGGAGGAGGAGGACCTTGTTCTTCTCTGGCTCGTTCACGAGTTTCATGAGATGTACTGACTTCGACCTTTTAAAAATACTCGGTATGAGAAAATAGACGATGGTCAATTGGTCATAGCGACTGAACGATGTTAGTTGGGACCTTGCCTATGGGTCACCGTACTAGAGTTTTATGCACAGCTACTTCCTAATAACCTTGTTTTCCAAGCCATCGTACATCGACCTTAACCTTTGTATAAATCCCCATCAATGTCCTATGGGTTAGCAGGGCGTTAGTTTGGTCCTTCAGCCACGGGTCACTGTTCCAGGTTTTACGCTAAGCTACTTCCTAATAACCTCGTCTCCTCTTCTCCTAGACCACCTTACATCGAATCCTCCCTCGTTAGATTCTTGAGACGACGACCTTCTGGTGGTCTGGAAACAAAATTAATGTTCACAATTTGATTTTCACCTCATTGCCCTCCACAGTGTAATTTCACTCCAGATGTCCGCTGCCCCCCTTTCAGGATCCTCTCCCGAGGCCTGGATGGGGACTAACGCAGGACTAGTGGACAGTGACGGCCAGCAAACTGAGATTGATGTGCTCCGGAGCCGAAGAAAAGTATGGAAATGGAAGAATGGAATGAAAGAATGGAAAGATTGAATGGAAAAAATGAAAGAATAAAAACAGAAAAATGGAATGGTATTGTTGGACTGCGATTTTTGATCCGATATGCATGTGTTATTTTGGAATTCACATTTCAAACCAAATTTTCATCGAGATATAGTCTCACTACAGTTTTAATGTCCAGCCAAATTTATTGAAAACTTCGTTCACAAGCTTTCGGAGCTCAACTCCTTCATCAAGTGAAAACAGATAAGAATTTCCATCCTAATTTGTGGCCCAGAGACCATTTTTTACTGCGGCAGAACAGTGATTTTAAAACAAATTATCCATACCTGCTGGTCATCCTGAGCCATAGTAATTGACCACATCATGCCAGATGAATATATTAAAGCTGGGAAAAACGGTTCATTCCTTTCTTGCGTTAGCTCAACCAGCATTCGTAATGGACCTGAGAGAGAGAGAGAGAGATTAGGTTATTCTTTTTCAAACCTCACTATACACTATGGCGGTAGGGCTAATGCATCAGATCATTTCAAGCCACTGAACAGCTATTTTCAGTGCTGGTCCCTAGACAACTAGGCAGGATGTTATGTAAGGGTATTAGGCACCACCAGATTTCTGTGCTCACTAATTGCTGTGGTAATCCAGCCAGCCAGAAAGAGACCAATTACAGTGGAGTAGATGGTGAACGATCCAAAGAATAGTCACAAGCTTTCAGAGCCCTCACCTGATGAAGAAGCCTATCTATCTGAAAGCTTGTGAATTATATTCTAATAAACTGGACTGGACATTAAATTTGCAGTGATTTTTTCTATCAACAACCACACTAGAACAGGCTTACCTTTAGGACAAAGTACTGCTATGATATCGTAGATGGCCACAACTGCAAGCACTAGCCACGCCGTCCACTCTGGAAGATATTTTATAAAAACCAACGCCATGAGTGCTGATATTACAATCAAATAAGCCTGCTGGAGAAGCAGTGGACCTGAAAAGAGAGAGAGGTGAATGAAACTCTACACTGTATTCCGGGTAGTTTAGTGGTTGGACTTCAATAGTCTTCCGGCTCCTTCGGCATCTTCTTGTCCGTCCTGCATATGCCCATCATGCATGCATGATATTCATATGCACCAGAGTGTGTGTGTGTATATCATGTGAGTCTTTGTAAAAGTACAGCAAAAATCAAATATGGACAAAAATAAACAGTGTCCTTTCCTTTCCCATCAAATTAGCATATTCTACAACCAACTAAATCGCAGCTAAGGGAATAAATACCTTTCCAATGGACGCATATCATGCCAACGACTCCAAAATTCCATAAAACGATACTGAGAGTTATGTAATCCATTGCGACATTGTACGCTTGTAAAACTTGACCGAGATACAAGTAAGCGAACAAGAACAACATCAACAAGGAAGAGAGAATGAGCCATCCATGGATAAACTTGTAGCATCTGCAAAAGATGTGGTGTTATAAGACCAATCTTTTCTTAGATCTTCTGTCCTATTTCATCTGTGGCCGCAGAGTGGGTCGAAGGCTACGCGGATGCCCTTCTTGTAGCAACCCTCCAACATTGAGGGCAGACCAAAAAGGCTTGAGAGAGAGAATAGTTACCACATACCAGTACTTTGTACAGTGAAACAACACCCTAGTCTATAAGACTGCTACGACTTACCAGGAGATGCCAGACTGCCAAAAGATCCAGTCTAGAAGTATTACCACAGTAGGGCAAGTGTCATAAGAGAGAGAGAGAGAGAGAGAAATGCAACTACATGTACTGCGGAAAAACCAAGCGAAGAAGTATTACCACAGTAGGGTTAGTGTCATATCACTTAACACAGAGAAAGAGAGAGAGATGGAATTACATGTACCGCCAACGGATGATTATCTTACCTGTACTTGTATAGCAGTACGAGTACAACAGTCATGGCAGCAATGACACCGATCATGATGAGAGAATTGACCACAGTCTGCCACACTACAGTTCCAGTGCTTGCGTTTTCTGTGTGGAACGGAGTGTAGACAAGGTACTGTCCTTCTGACTGGTCGGTGTAGTAAGAAATGGAGCTGAAAATCGAACAATTTAACGATGAACATCAGCATCGTTAAACTTATTATCGAGAAACCAGTAGCTTACCAAATAACGAGATATCAACCTCTACAATTGGCTGTCGATGGACATCGATTATATCAAAAATTATGAATATTGGCCTCCTCATCGGCCGAAAATCGAAGCCAATTATTTAATATCAACTCCCTTACTTGGCTGACAGTTGTGGTATTCACTGACTAATTTATTTGACTAATGCGATATTTGGTTTTGTCTTTTCCGTAATCGCTTCCGAGTATATTATTGAAAAATCATTCATATCATCAGACTTGTCTATCAACCAGAATGATAAATACTGCTTATTATCGGCCTAGGTTACGGCTCTCGCTCTCTCTCTCTCTCCCGAACCTCTCTATCATCGTACAGCTCAATTTAGATAAACTCACCCGACGGTTGCTACGACAACTATCATACAAAGTGTCACAGGAATGAAAAGTGAGATTATCGTACTCGCTCCATATCTCAGCGTCATTTCTTCGTCATATGCATCTGAAAGAGAGAGAGTTTTACTAGTCACTGGTGCGGAGTTTTTGAACGTTCGGTGCAGCCCTGCAACATTTTGCAAACTGGGCGCTGGCCTCTTGGTCCTTTAGTGATACTTCTTTCTTTAGAAGAGCACCGACTCGATCGCCCTGAATGTTACTTCCACACCAACTCGACCTAGCTTACTTCTTGAAGTTGGTGTTCAAGTAACATAATCAGAGTTGGTTTTTTACTAAAATATTCAGAGTTGGTATTCTACTAAAAGAATAACTCTAGGGGCCTATATCATTGCAGGGAAATGCTAGTGGGCTTCGAGGGAATGCCTGGGTTCTCTTACCTTCTGCTTGCTCCCTTTCACCATTTCTCCTTGACTGCTCTCGTTGTCTTGGACGTAAATTACTTCGTGCTTCATTTTCAAAGCCTTCTACGGTTACTTCTGATCGAGGATCGGATGGAGATCTTAATGAATTGCAAAAGACTATTGTCCGATTCTTTTTGCTACCATACCACAGAGTTCTACTAAGCGGTGGACCAAAGCTGCCTTGTGCAGAAGAATAGTCAGAGAGTTGCTCGAACTTAGTAGGGAATACGTTTGCTCACTAGTCGCGTTAATATTTCACTACTAACCATGCCATAACCTAATCGGTAACACCTCTGAAATTTTTACAATCCACGATTCCACCGATTAGTATCGGTGAGCTCGGGTCCAACATGGTTGCACGGGCAGGTCATATATTTTTTTCATACACACAAAATGTTTCAAATCAGAAAATGGTGAATGGCTTAATTTAGTTCAAATTTTAAGCAAAGGTGAAAAAGGCCTTGAAGGCATACGTTAGCCTATGTAAATAGATTGTAAAACAAGTAAAAACTTCGAATTGGTGGCATTTAGTGGGGCTGCGTCGCTACATTTAACATGCTTCAGATTCCTATCGTGGGCACCCTTTCCCTTCCCTCGAATATTGATTTTGTACATGCCACATTTTTTATAAATAAACTTCAATAAACTTTAGCCATACCTCCGACTTCGTCGCTGAGGCTGTGCTTCTGAAGTTTCTGGCATCACTTCTACTTCAGGCTCCGCTAAAAGACAAGCATTCTCGCTAGATGAAGAAACCGGACTGCTGCCGCGCCTTCGCATCTGCTACTATAGAACGTCTACTTCCTATTCGATATCAAATATTCATTCACGGGTGAGTAACTGAGTAACACGAAACACGACACCTAGATCTCCTCTGCCGATCCGATTAGCGAATTTCGAAGCGGAACTACACAGTATTGTACCGCTTTTTCTATGTATCGCATGTATCAGCTGTATATCGAAATTTCATAAATGTTCGTATTTGATGAATCGTGGAAATCGATTGGTGGTTCATTTAATTCCGCGTAATTACTGTAGCGATGTGAAATTATATCGGTATTTCCGAAATTTACGGTTGAATTTTTTGAAATTTCTCGCTTAAGTTGGGCCGCTAGCTGGCGCTACAGATCTACTGCGTAGAAGCAGATAGACATAGACGGTCAAATTTGCAACACAATAAGACAAATCGCAACGCCAATAAAAGTTATTATTATCATTATTATTATATAGAAGATTATAGTGGCGCTTATCACTCGGTGACGTTTTGCACCATGATCAACACAGGCTGGAGCAGATACATTGATATAGTAATTGTGATACATAATACATGAATACAGTGATCGTGAATATGTAATCGTGTCAATACCTCCGGCTTTATAGCCTCGTACACTATTTCAATCACGGTTCTCCGCAATTCCCCGATACTGACTGCCAGGCATGGAAGGAACGAATATCAATTTTAAAGTTTTCGATTTGACTCGGTCGGGAATCGAACCCACAACCTCCTGATCAGAGAGCGGACAGTCTATACCACTCGGCCAACTGAACGGTAATAAAAGTGATTGCAACTATTTGAAAGTTTTGTATTGATGTTGCAGGGCTGCAGCGAAGTGATCATCGAGTTAGCTGCCGAGAGATACGTGGGATTATCAGTTATTCAGAATAGATCATGGGTGAGAGTATGCGGACCGTCATGAAACGTCAAACTGAAACGGAATAAATAAATGAATAAAAGAATAAACGGAAAAATATGAACGTACAATAAACCATTATTTATCAGTAGTTTGACACATAGTCGTCCCGTCGTGCTCGAGGATCCCTAAAACAACCAATGAAATAGGACAGGCGGCCTAAGCCTACTTTATTTTTGAAATGGCCAACGAATTCTTCTCTCGCGAGTCTCCTGATAACTGTTTGTCTGAAACGCATTCATAAATTGATAAACGGCGACACTGTCGAAAAGTGTGCGCTTCATCTCATCAATATTCCATCGTGATGTAGGCCATGTAGGTTAGGTTAGCCTATTCCGCGAAGGACTGCCAATTGCCGTAGGTTCCGGGTTCGATTCCCGACCGAGTCAAATCGAAGACTTTAAAATTGGTATCCGTTCCTTCCCTGCTAGGCAGTCGGTATCGGGGAAATGCGAAGAGTCGTGATTGTATTAGTGATCCGGGCTATAAGGCCTAAGCTGGGAGTATTGACCTGCCTATACACCGAGCATCGACCTGGCGTAAATGACCTTAGTAGGGTTGAAACGCCATAAATTCCAAATTAAAAAAAAATAGGATATAGACCTACTAATTATACAATACAAATGTCTGTGAGGTAGGAGGGAATGTCAAAAGCCAAAATCAGGGCACATAACTTGAAATATAGCAATACTGCAATACTGCAATAGTCTAATATATTGACCGTACTCTGTGCGACAAGCCTCATTACATGGAGCAGCCAACACTGAAATTTCAATGAATATTCTACTACCCTAATAAGCATTTGAGCTCCCTCCTTCACCTATTTGTGGTGATCTTTACAAATCTATTGATCGTCCGTCATCAGCTCCACGGCACTTTTTTAATTCAAACTTCTAACCACACATTGAGGTTTAATAAACAGTAAAACGCCTATATAGCTATGAAACAAATAAAAATTGTGCTGATTCATTTAGGAAGGATAATTAGCCTAAAGGTTCACTAGAGTAGAATACTACCTATTCCTATCTTATAGTTGGTTATAGTTGGCCACCAAGTCAAGAGCACTGCCGCCATCGAACCAGCTTTCCGTCACGCAGTTTGTAAAGTAAGTGGTTTAACAGAATTAAAATGTCATCACGTCAACCGTCTACCATGGATAAAAAGCAAATTTTATGAAAAGCCCTAGGTCAACACTTAGCCAACGCTAACGCAGGGCCATCTTTATCATTCCATTACTAACATTTACGGTGACTGTATAATGAATCGTTAGGGCCGGTGATCGCAATCACGGACGGAGTGTTTGTAGGTAGGCAATATATGCTACCAGTGCCTTGGGAAGGTAGCCCTAAAACCCCCGACCGGGCCGGAGTGGGGGGGGGGCTCGATCAATCATAAGGGCCCCAAATTCGTAAATCACAGGACATCTCTATTCTTTATGTGTTGTTAGAGGGATAAACCGTAAATATTTCTCGCGCTACGCGCGCTTTTGCTTCAATTTTAATGCTTTTTGTGCCATGCGTTTACGATCCTAAAATACCGTCAAAGAATGCGTGTCAATGTCAATTGGTCTGATCCCCTGTGACGTCACTGGTCACGTGACCAAACTTGTGAGTGTTGATAAGGGGTTCCGTCAGGACTTTTTGGGGGGAGGACAACACCCTTCACACGCACTGTTTGCAACACAAATTACTAAACACTACAGACTAATTCATTAATTAGGCCTATCATCTTTATCATATATATATATCATCTACAACTTGCAATAGAAAGCAGCATTTACGTCCGACAGTCCAGTCTTTTTAAAAGTCTTAATTGACTATTAACTTACTAGTAATTGCATTTTATATCCATTTATATATATTGTTACCATGTAAGAGTTTTCAAGTAATTCAATAATATTTGAACTTTCATAACGTTAACGGCTATGCCATGATGGGTACCGTCGTAACTATGCACGTTAGACGTTAGTTTTCTAAAATCTAAGTAAGGAATATTATATTCTAATAAATACTCAATCATTTTATCACTGAATTTATAACAAGGGACTTTCCCGTTTGCTGCACGATAATCGGGTGACTTTAAAACATCAGGGGTGTCAGGAAACAGGAATATAAACTGCGGCCATCTTTTAGAAGGAGGCATAGCTGTATTGCTGTAAAATTCATCCAAGTAGCGTTTGAAAGGTAGTAATACTAGGTCCTTTGTTTTCTCGGCGACACAGCCCATATGTCCACCTACAGCAAGAAGTATCACAGTGCCTGGAACGCCAGCAAATTTCTTTGCTACAGCCAGCGCCTTAGTGCCTGCATCAAATGTGTATTCACCGTGGATTGTAAAGCGAGATAGGTCCATTCCGCATATCGGACTTTGATCGAGGAGGCTTTCATTCAAAGGGCCAGTGCCGTACCTACATTCTGTCCAAAACAATTGGTTGTCTTCAACGCAGAGTTTCTTCATTTTTTCGTCGTACCTTTTGAGGGCAAAGCCGTTTCTACGGTCGTTTCTTAACGTCACAAACATAATTCGCGCCATTTTACGTAAAAATGAGTCACCAACGAAGTGAATTTCATTGAATTTTTGAATAATTTGACAAGCTTCATCTGATGTGTAGTTCTTCCAAACGCATCTCTCATCAGATGGAACCCACTTGGAGAACTCTGCGTGTAGAATTTTTCGCATATCGATGCATCTGGTAAGGAAATTTTTTGACCTTTCAGTTGGCCGAGTGGTTTAGGCCTTCTGATCTGGAGGTTCCGGGTTCGATTCCCGTCCGAGTCAAATCGAAGATTGGTATCCGTTCCTTCCCTGCCTGTCAGTCGATATCGGGGAAGTGCGGAGTGCCGCGATTGTAATAGTGATCCGGGCTATAAACTGGAAGTATCGACACGTATACCGTGAGTATCGACCTGGCGTATATGACCTTAGTAGCCTAAAAACGCCATAAATTCCAAATAAAAAAAAATAAAAAAAAAAAAGAAAATTTAGAAAATCAGTAAATCACCGCTAAGACGCCGGAGTGGTTTGATTGTCTGCCCTGTTATCGTAACAACATCAACCTATTGAGAATTTAAACATTCACAAGCTTTTCGGACTCTGCTCATTCACTTGCTTGATGTTAACCATAGTTCATCGGGGAGTAAATCGTCGAATGATTGTGAATGTTATGATTCTCAATAAACGGGCATTTTGTCTGTCCTATCCAAGATAACAAGGGTCAATGGCAAATATATGGTGAATCTTCTTTACGAATTCGATTTATAATATTCATTTTTCAAAATCAATCAGATTGTGATAAAGGCAGGCGTACACGATTTCAGCATATAGCAAGCTGTCACGTAGACACCCATCGCCAAAATTCAATTACACATGCAACAAACGTCTTTCTTACTGTGGGCAGTAACAATTCATCCCGCAAGTACCACCAGCCTCGTTACTACAGCAAGGATGTTCGCTTTTCCCGTCACACCAAGCACCGACGCTTCCTCCCCATGCATTGCCTTTTGGCTTACTCTGTTTGCTGCAAAGGAAACGTTACACGTTATAAAGCACAGTGAAAAAGATAAAACTCCAATCTATTAGTTTTACAAATTACTCTTGACGAATTCTACGTCTATGGTTGGTTAGCGCATGCAATTAGGTTCTGAAATGATAAGTTTTAGTTTGATTGAATCACAATGTTTTTGTCTTTGTGTCTTGGCATTGTCTTTAAGTACAGTAGTTCCCAGAAGGCAGTGCAGTCTGTGACGTACCCTCTCAACGCTGTCTACGTACTTTACCATCGTTATTGGTGACTCCATTCCGTGTCGACGCTTCCGGAATATTTTCTGCCCATCAGAGGCACGGGCAAGCGTCACGCCAAATGCTGGGGGAGACCGTCGGGCGAACGATCGTATGTCTTTCTACATACATTACTAACATTTACGATGACTACAATATACCGCATCAACGCTTCGAGGGTATTTTTTCCGACTTACTGTAGGCGTGCGCAAATAATTTTAATCCTTACTTTTTCAAACCACATTTCAAATCGTCTCTCCAAAGTTTGGTGTGAATTCCTCTTTGTATCCGAAACGCGTTCATAAAATCATCAAATCCATTTTCATCTCTCTCCAGAATTTTGTAATCCTCAGAATCTGAATTTGTGACGTAATTTTTCCAATGTACCCAACGTCCGTCGGTAAGATTCCGCGTGACGTCATCACAATTTGGCGTGACGTCAGCTGAGTAAAAGTATTTTGTGGCGTCAATGCGATTTACTACGTATGGATCAGACTTGTCAACTGGCTTGTCAACTAGCTGCTGGTGCACGGTCGTCGATTTGAGATCTTGATATTGTACAGACCAGAAGGTCCTGGCAGCCAGCATAACAAGACACAGGCTCACAAATGCCAGAACATGCTTCCAGTTACGTGATTGCATTCTAATCTAAAGAAAAATATTCATATGCCGTATAGGTCTAATATGTTTATATATTTGTTTTATTTGGAATTTATGGCGTTTTTCACCTACTAAGGTGATTTACGCCGGGTCGATGCTCACGGTATACGCATGGCCTACTTTAGTTCCGGCCTGATTTATTACATTCGGCCGAGAAATTTAGTAGGTCAATCTCCGATTGTTCGACGAGAGCGCTATAGCGTAACAACGAGTCCCTACCTCCAATATGGTCTACTTACTGAAGTAAAATGCATAAGATTACCTTGTTCATGTTTTATTACATTGATAAAATGAGCTTCGCGACATTGCAAATGGAAATTTGCGGTTGAAAATTTAGCTTTACATCTCTAATGTCGACAGATAGCAACAAAAAATTACAGTAACTATCTTGATAATAGTGTAGAAATGAAATGTATACAATCTCTAGTCTACACGATTGCAGATACCTGCAGCAGAAAAATCACAGTATGCCTAACGATAGGCCTAATTGTCTTGAAACAAGAAATATGCAACCGAATATACACAGTGAAACTTACTATACGAGTGTCTGTACCTAATAGCCATAATAAAGCCGAGAATCACATTACAGTCCCTGCTGAAACCATGCAGAAAAATCAGTGTTTATTCCTTATGATATTGGTTCCAACTCATCTTTTCCATGCACAGGGTATAAAAACCATGCCAACAAATGTAACATCATTACTCGATGGCCTACTAGAATAACGGTATAAGCCAACATTTTACCTATCTCTACAAAGCTCACAACTAATTGAGGGGTAGTTACCTCTTAAAGAACTCCGTTAGCAAACTACCTTACAGTACCTAGAGTAGGCCATGGTATACGTGTCTTCGATTTGACTCGGTCGGGAATCGAACCCGGAACCTTTCGATCAGAAGGCGGACAGTCTAAACCACTCGGCCAACTGAACTGTAACTCGTTCAAGTAATGGTTAAAATCGTAAATTCCGAACTACGATTAAGAACCGAACATCGGCGCGCCGTATTTACAAACCAATCAGTCAAATGAGCTGTTTGTAGACAATAAAATCCCAACTGTGGGTACTTAACAAGGCGATCGCCTTGGTACTTAATCATTCGTTTTAAGCCAATATCGATTCGTGTTGCATGATGTAAAATTCATGAGCGGTAGCTCCAGCAACTGCAACCGACTTTAATGGCCGAATGCCGCCGCAATATACGTCGGCTGTATCGCTATTTTTTCTGCTGATGTTTTTGTGTCACAGGCAGACACAGACACTCTGACCTAGAAAATTAATAGTCCAATATTTATAATTAGCAACGTGTACCCACGATAAGGCGACGCTGATGCACAAAGCATCACTTATGCCTGCCTAAGGAAATTAGTCCTAATAACTGTGAACGAACAACCGGAAGCTACATTTCAATTGAAACAGCTAAAACCTCTGGCAAGTGGCAACAACCTATGACGCATAGCAACCCTTCACTAGAACTGTAGCAATAAAATGCGCTTTTGAACGCCTACCTGATACGAGTAGCGCTGGGCAATATCAAATACTATATGAAGCATCGGATCGAATCGAATAATTTCAATCGAATCGAATCGAATCGAATACCGAATAGACGCGACTGATCTAGTTATTAACCTAATTCGATAAAGTATGATTATCCACAGTCAGGAACATGCAGAGACGCAATTAGCCAAATGTGAAGTCATGTTTACGACTTCATGGCGTGCTGTCAGGGTAATAGCAAAATGCACAGAAGTCCAGTTAAAAACTGTGGCACCAGAGAAAAGGAATGGGTCAAGCTAAACCTCTCCTGGCTACGTTCACGTTGACACGCGTATAGAGCTTTCTCAAGTTTTTGTAGTATTCATAATTCGAAAAGAGAACGAATTGCTATTCGATTCGGTCCGAATATCTTGATATTCGATTTGATTCGAAGTATTTGAATTTGAATGCCCGGCCCTATAGACACGAGTGGGCGAAAAACTTCAACATCAACATCATTAAGCAGCGAAAAGTCATGTGGCTTTCGAGAACTATCGCCGACCTCACTGCATGCGCTTAATGTAAAGACCGTGACTAACAGGAACAACACGATATTTCAGTACACAAACTAGCCTATATACGTCAAGGCCTACCTATGGCTATGGTGCAAAAAGACCTTCCGGCAGTAGGCACCATCAACAAATCCCTATTTTATTTAGGAATTCCACTCAGTAGCTGGCTCTAAATTCATAACCTCCATCTACAGTGGCTGCTATGTGAATTTACTTCATCTCAAGAGAAGAGAAGACATTTGAAAGAGGAATCTGTGGTGAATTTTCTTTACGATATCTATACGTCCGCCATGGCTCTCCAATATATTCTTTGATAGTAAAAAACAGTAAAAGATAGATTATGCCTAAGTCAGCACAGAATTAAAGTCCTGCACGTTAAATCAGTGCTGACTCACTCCATCTATTCTGTCCGCCATCGGCTCCATTCTTTAATCTTGTGACACGAACAACATATCTTACTGAGACAGTTGCATACGTTGCGAATCGACGGTAACTTCCAGTTATTTCAAAAGCAGTCAAGCAGCGCCAACAAAAAAATCCTCTAGCCATTGGCATCAACCCATGTCGCTAGCAACCTTTCACTATAACTGTAGCAATAAGATGCGCTTTTGAACTCCTACCTGATACGAGTAGGGCTGGACAAAATCGAATAGTATAGAAATATAGAAGAGCAGGCACTTGAAAGAAAAAAGCTAGTGGGTTAGGTCGTCCGCCTTCTGATCGGGAGGTTCCGGGTTCGATAACCGACTGAGTCAAATCGAAGACTTTAAAATTGGTGTGGAACCGTTCTTACCCTGCTTGGCAGTCGGTATCGGGGAAGTTCGGAGAGCCGTGACTGTAATAGTGATACGGGCTATAAGTGGGAGGTATTGACACGTATACCGTGAGTATCGACCTGGCGTACATGACCTTAGTAGGTGAAAAACGCCTTAAATTCCAAATAAATAAGAATACCTTCTCCGTCTACTGTATAGCCATCTACCGTAAAAGCTGTTCACATGCACTGAAACAACACGAATTAAACGTCCCCCGCAGAGTTTATAAGGAAACTCAATTCACATTAATCGATACGGGAGATTAAATTCTCAATACATCGAATAAACTGATCACTGCACTGTCCACAATTGGCTCTGCAACTCGTCAGCTCTGATCCGCGACATTTCTGCAGCAGGCCTACGTAGCGTTGAGTGTTGCCAAACTCAATTCACATCGAACGAGGCAGGATCAAGCAATCAGCTACCAAATGACCTGATGAAGGAGCGGAGCTCCTAAAGCTTGTGAATGGTTTAATTCTCAATAAATCAAGACTGGACGGTAATCCTTACTAGTGAGCAACTCTGCGCGAGCCACGTTTCACCTTTCAACTGACTAGAATCAACAGTACCAGCTAGTAGCTGAAACCACTACAGAGCTAATCCTTGAGCGAACGGCTGCCAGGCATAGTCTGTGGCAATAAAACAAATCCAGCCTCTCCGACGGGAAAGCGACGGCACGTTTCGGTAAAATATCGCTAGATCTCAACCACCGACAATGCCCTTAAGCTATTAACAATCGTGAGAGAGTCATTCAAAGCCATTCGTTGTAACTTTGTAGACGAGTCACAACGAAAAAGATATAAATTGAAGGCTTCGAATTATAGAAGGTTAAAATTGCATTTATAAACTCGGCAGAAAGGGGGTGGTCTTACCAAAAATTAAAATCTTCGAAGTGCTGGTCCACTATTATATTCAGACCAGACAGTCGAATATCGTATCGGAACCTCCCGATCAGAAGGCGGACAGTCTAAACCACTCGGCCGGTCGAGAATCGAAACCGGTTTCGGTTAGGCTCAACGCTCGATGGCATAACCCATCATATATTTTTGTATAGAGTATTGTGTTATGATAATACTTCATAGGCTATATGCATAATCTAAAAACTACTCCGATAATGTTTACAGCAGACCATGTTTAATACTCTTTACCCATTTATTCTATTGGATAGGTAGCGAAGGGTGTTGTGCGCCACGGACAAACGGGGATTAACATACTTTCCTATAACCTATCATCACAGAACACATTGAACACACATTGAACTATTGGTAACCGCCCTGTCTATGTTCTGGACGTTTCTCCGATGCCGCGTAACGCACAGTAATTGTAATCATTATACCCGTGCCCATTAATTTATAGAGTACTCCACACGTGCGGGAGGTTTCCTTTGTCGCACTGTTCTGTTTCTCTGCATTGTGAGCGTTGCCGTTGTACTAGCTTACCTAACTCTATGGATGGGTCCTTCTTGTTAGCGTTTTCTCAATGTTGTGTTTTTGTGTCTCAGCTCAATAAAGCCTCACTGTACTGTACTGTACTAGCGCTGAGATGTTGCGGTTTTGTGCCGGTAAGTTATTGAAGTGAGAAGAGTCACTCGTCTCAATGCGCTGGCCGTCTAGCGATGAAGGTATATGGATACCATTTGTAAAGCGTTTGGTATGCGCGGATACGTTGAGTTGGTTTTAATTCACGACTTATCGTCACTTACAAAAACGGGCTTATATCGTGAGTGTTTTTTTATCGATGGATATTGTTGGGTTTGCAATTATCTTTATTTAATTGAATTCCGCGCTGATCTGACTCCAAACTGTGTTTTCAAAACACCGCACGATAAACGTCACGTCTGTGACGTACGCTTCTATAGAGCTCTTGACACGGCGATTTGTCTATACTGTTCTTGCACGCGTTTTAGTTAAGGACAGAATTGATGCCGAATTGATGATTATATTTAACCAATTTTCCAAACCGATATGTCAATGAATTTCACACACTACAACAGTCCTTCAGTAAATCACTTCGATAACAAGCTCGTACGATGAAATGACATTAGCAAGGTCGAATTGGTAAGTCGAACAGTATACCTTCTATGACTATACATGTCTACAACGCATATGTGATCCGTCGCGACAGACGACCACAGATACACAATGTCTCCACATTTCGAATTCAAAAGAAGGTGGTACCAAAAGTGTTCTCACGCGAATAAACCACGGGGAAAACAACATTTCTTTGATGTCTACCAAAATTACAACAGCGAATTATTTTCGCATGTCTCAGCCTCCGGTTGGTAGCAGCACTGTTTAGATAAATTACGAAAAGTCATGCTGATGTCACATATATACGCGACGCACTGTGACCGCATTGTACCAAAGATTTATTGTGATGCTGTCTCGAGATTTGAACTCTGAACCTATCGTTTTGTGAGAGACGATCATCCGATGGCCTACTCTATGACTCCATCAAATCATCCATTACACCGCGAACCTCGCGGAAGTTAGCGAGGCTTCGCGAATAAAAGTTCAAAATATTGAAGTGCGTAAATCGTTTTATATAAATCGCCTACGCCTTTGTTAGACAATATTCAGGAAAACGACATTTAAAATCGTGCGTGAGGTATCTTAGTGATCGATGCGTTGAGCTGTTCAGGATTTCAAAAGCGGCTATATACGTTGCCATTACAGCGTTGTAAAGTATGGTAAGGAGAGGAAAGACAGGTCGATGCGTCGATCGCTTGTTTCATTTATATATATATAGATTGTTATCTACTTTGCTGCAGCGTTTCTCGCATTTTCTAGGCAGAGAAAGAATACCACGTGTACGTGGAGCCAATGGCGGACGATCCAAACAGTAACAGACAGTCCAGTTAATAGGAATGTAATTATCTCCGATGGTGGACGATCCAAACAAGAAAGGACACTGTCTATTTTTGTCCATATTTGATTTTTACAGACTCACACGATACACACACACTACTAGTAGGCCCTACATATGCATGTCATGGATGCATGAATTGCATACCCAGGCCCAACAAGGAGACACGGAAGTGTGCCGCCCATCCGTACTATCATCGATATGCTCTGGCTGTATATCCAAATAATAATACATAGAACAAGTCGCCACAGATATATATTCCAATATACTGGATAATATCTGTTCAATAGATGTGGGTTGCCTATGAAACAACAGCTGAACGAATCAATTGACGTGAACGGAAAGCGTAGGATTCTAACCTGTGACGCAATGGACCGGCTATTTATTGGCGCTGCTTGACTTCATTTGAAATAACTGGAAGTTACCGTCGATTCGTAACGTATTCAAACGTCGCAGTAAGATATGTTGTTCGTGACAAAGAAGGGAGTCGATGGCGGAAAGAATAGTAATAGATGCAGTGAGTCAGCACTGGGGAGCCATGGCGTACGTATAGATATCATCCAGCCTTGGTTTATTCAAAATTATGTTATTTTATAGTATGCGGAACTGATAGCGGACAATCAATAGATATCGTAAATGAATTTGCCACAGATTTAACGTGTATCTTTGATTTCTTGTGAATTACGCTAAAAAGTCAGTACCATTCGGTATACTTTTAACCGAGGCTGGATCCTGGACGTTAAATCTTTGGTGAATGTTTTTTTACGATATTTATTGATCACCCGCCATCGGCTCCGCATACCATAAATAAACCAAGGCTGGACCCTGGAGGTTAAATATGTGGTGATATTCTTTACGAAACACTGTTAGAGTAACTAGACCGTTTTGAGTGTTTTCATCTTTGTGATCAATTTTTAAATTTTGTTCTACGGCGCGAACCCATCACAAATCACGTTATGCATTCCCCTACATGGAGTTGGCCATGTGCATTCTTATAGCGAAAACGTTGCGTGCACCGATCAATAAGCGAGGGAAGTACCTACGATACCAATGTATAGTGTGGTATGTGTTAGGCTCATGAAGTAGAACAAAATATAAATTTCCTCCCATATTCATCAGAGAAAGATAGAGATAGAGATAGAGATAGAATCAGATCTTTTAAAATCACCCGAATTTTGGAAAGTAAACGGAAAGTCCTTTTAATTATATTTAGTGAAGAAATGATTAAATATTGATCTTAATATAGTATTCATTATTTCGATTTCAGGAAACTAACGTCTAACGTACATAGTTACGTCGGTATGCATCATGGCATGGCCGTTAACGTTATGAAAGTTCAAATTTTATTGAATATTACTTGAATACTCTTACATGGTAGGCAATTACTGGTACAGTAACCACGTCATTCACAACTTGAAACCCCGTTCAGCTGGCCGAATGGCCTGGCTTCTGATCGGGAGGCTTCAAAGACTATAGTTAGGGATCTTACTTGAAAGCCACAGCCAGTAACCGACCGAATGTTTTGACTGTTCCTTATAGCCCGGATCACTATTACAATCACCGCTCTCCGCACTTCCCCGATACTGACTGCCAGGCAGGGAAGGAACGGATACCAATTTTAAAGTCTTCGATTTGACTCGGTCGGGAATCGCACCAAGAACCTCCCGATCTAAACCCCTCGGCCAAATGAACGGTTGATTGTGAAAGTGATCCTGGCTATAAACTGAAAGTATTGAAACGCGTAATGGGCATTGAGCAGGCGTGTATTACCTTAGTAGGGTTGAAAACGTCCGAAATAAAAAACAAGAACTATTTTCACAGTTATAGGCTAGTTAAAAAACTTATGCGATATAATGTGCAAAACTCTACTGATTCGCGACGCAGTCCGCACGTTACTTATACCAGTACTGTTACTTCTGGCATGTGGCTTGTTCCTTTACTACATCCAACCCTCACGAGACACGCATACTCCATCCGGTTCTTCGAAATCCCCACTACAATATCAGTGCAATGACGTCATGACGAATTTGACCAATGGACGATGGATGCATTGGAAAAATTTTGTCAGCGATCCTGAATCGGCGGAGTTTAAAAGATTAGAGATGGAAGAAAAACAATTCCATGAACATATGACAGAGTTTCGGATAAAAAGGGGCATTCATACAAGATTATGGAGGGATGATTTAAAATGCGGATTGGTAAAGTAAGTATCGTCGAGTGCTGTGTGTGTTTGTATGTACGTGTGTAACTGCTAAGCATGAGCTTTTTAACTTGAAGTGATTGTTTCGCGGTTGGGTGAGGGCGGACGCGGGTGTGTCTTGCTACATACATTACTTACGTTTACGGTGAATTCATTTAAAGAAGAGTTGTGTGTGTCATTTTGCCGACTTAGCGTCCTCTTGTAGCGTTTTTTCTCTTTCTTTCTCTCCCTCTCTCTCTCTGCCACTCTCTGCTTCTCTCGTTCCACGCCTCATCCCCGTCAGAGATCGAGAATGAGAAAGAGAGAGAAAGAGAGAGAAAGAGAGAGAAAGAGAGTGAGCGAACTTTATTACCGCATGACGATATTTTTACTTTGTAGCAAACAGA
The DNA here is from genome assembly GCA_030412335.1 of Botrylloides violaceus. Taxonomy (NCBI): domain Eukaryota; kingdom Metazoa; phylum Chordata; class Ascidiacea; order Stolidobranchia; family Styelidae; genus Botrylloides; species Botrylloides violaceus. The sequence goes on from JASFYC010000328.1 coordinate 176,045, forward strand.
CCAAGCCTAAAGTCAATGCATGGGGAGGAAGTGTCGGTGCTTGGTGTGACGCGAAGAGCGAACATCCTTGCTGTAGCAACGAGAATAATGGCATTTGTGGAATGACTTGTGATTGCGAAAGGTGGGAAATCTGATTATATTCAGCGGACCGGAATATCGGGGTCGCGTATTATAAGCATAGGTAAGCACAGACATGGATTACTGGACCAGTTTCCTTAGTTGAAAACGCCATAAATTTAAGACGACAAATGAAATGAACTAACCCTACTGCGGATGAGATGGCGAGGGGGGAAACAGTGGCAACGAGGAAGCGGAGGAGAGCGCTGCTCTTTGTCTTTGAATACATTATATACGATTAACCACACACCCATTTTCCTTCGTACTGGCCCTGTACTATATAGTTAATTTTGGCAACTATGACAAGTGTGTTCAAACTTAAGGTGTATTGACATGCGTAAAATTGTCCACGCTGAGTTCGCCAAATGGGTTCCTAACGATGCAAGATGTTCGTGGAAGAACTACACGGCAGAAGAAGCTTGCAAAGTCGTCAACAAATTCTCGGAAATCCACATCGTCGGCGATTCATTCATCCGGAAGATGGGTAGAGTGATGATGTTAATGCTGAGAGGTGACCGAAGTTACGGAGTAACAGTCAAAAAGCACAATGAAGAAATGCGCAAAAAATGCGTCGCAGACGACCAACTTTATTGGACTGAATGTCTATTGGACACCGGCACCTACAAAGAGTTACTTGTCGACGAAAGTCCGCTCTGCGGGATGGACTTGTCTAAATTTGTGTTACATTCTCATTACGGATATGACGCAGGCGAAAAAGCATTGAAATTAGTCAAACGCTTGTCCGGTATCCCTGGTAGTTTAATACTATTAGGCGTTGGAGGACATTTTAGCTGTAATACAGGAGAAGTTATCAAAGCAATCATATCGCCACTGTTACCATATTTAAAACCGCATGGAAAAGTCAATGCAACATTCACAAAGTTTCCACTTCGTTGGCCTATGGTAATTTTCACATTTCCAGATACCCCTGACGTTTTAAAATCACCCGACTACCGGGCGGCAAATGGCAAAGTTCCTTGCTATAGATTCTCCGACCAAATGATAGTCCATTTGACCAATGTAGGCATTCCCTATTTAGATTTCCGTAAAGTGACGTCAGACGTCCACAGTTACGACGGTACTCATCACGGTATCGGGGTTAATATTATAAAGTTGCAAATACTTTTCAATTATTTAGAATCTCTTCAATGGTTCTTCAACAATAAGGGAGATTCAAATTTATGAAATCCTCGAGGTATCGCTATAGAGTTTGATGTCGCGGACGTGTTTGCCAATCAATTTTCTGCACTGGGCATTATTCTGGTGATGGCGAGCTGTTATTTAAAATCCCTACAACCAGCCACCACCACAATACGCTTTCATGAAAATAAGACGTAGACGCTTGTTGCTGTATACTGTAGAGTATGGCAACCAGCAAGTAGCCATTAGCTTACACCAAACCTTGAAAAATACATAATTTCAAATCTCAACAGAGATCGATACGATATATTTATCTAATCGCCAGACTGGCGGATTACTATTTCCAACTAATCAGTAGAAAACATACCATTCCTTGAAAAATAGGAAATTTCGTATAGAGAAACAACATGAGAAAGCGTTGATCTAACTTAAATAAAAATTTATGCCCCTGTCTAACTTTCTAACAGTCTAGCAGCTGAAGGATCCTTGCCTATTGTACTGTACTGTATTTCCGGGATTAGTCCTATCTATACAGTTCCCACGCTTTCTGTTGTTAAGCGACCGGTAAATACAAAGTCCACGTAGACACTCGCCAAAACACGCCATTCTTAAAAGAAAATCCACCATTTTGGTGCATATCGGCGCGTTTTCACGTCCCTATGAATACGACACGAGCAGCCTCATTTCGATGACGCGTCGATAGAATAAAGCAAAAGCAAATCGGAACACCTTTTTATCGAAGACTTTGGGTGAGTATTGAAGATATAAAACATGCCCTGGCCAGCTCAGTCAGAGAAATGCGAGCGTCCCTGCGTGTGGGATTGCCAAGGCATGAGCATGAGCATGAAACGCCATGCGTTATGAGACCCACACATGGCCTTATTAGGGAAATACCTGACCTATGTACATCTTTGCTACAGATGGCCCATGCCGTATCGTACTCACGTATGCTAGTTATGGCCTGAGTAGGGCCCAGATATAGGCTACAAGCCTTGCGTTCGGAAGTCTTTTTCCACCATTGGCGGAATTATTAGTTAATTTTATACCAATATTTCTAAGTTAAGATTACAATAGTTGGTTGAACGTTACAACTGAAAGATTTTGATATCACTCTCCCAGGGATAACTAGATGTCTCTGCACTGATCGTTGACTACATCACTCACTATTGACTACGCCCGATGTGCAAATGCGCCGAGACAGTCCAACATTTTCTAATGAAGTGCCGTCGATTCACCCGTCTTAGACAAATACTGATTGGAGCATGCACTGATGCCGATATTGAATTCTCACTAAACAACTTGCTCACCCTTCCCGAGCTAGCCTCTTTGGTTTACGATTATGTTACAGAATCCGGGACTATATATTAAACCACCATTCCTGTGTGCTTTCGTCCCCAACCTCAGCTATTACTGACTCCTACTATTTCTGTTACTAATATAGGCCTACAAATGTATCTGCTCCAGCCTGTCCTGTTCGTGGTGCAAAGCGCCACTGAAAATCTTCTATAAAATATAAGAATGACCGTTGGCTACATCACTCACTATTGGCTTCGAAACAATAGACAACCATTCTATATTCATTCTCAGATGTACCGAATGTTCTTTTAAATTTCTTTTTGTTACAGGCGTTGACTGCTACCTATGCGTTTGAATGGTATGACTCATCAACGCTATTGACAATAAGTGAATGACAAATAATTTGGAATTGTGATGGGCTGTCCATGCTCTCTGCTTCGCAAGAGTTGAAAGCAATATATAAACATCAATTAAAAAGTGAAATTTATGGCATTTTCAACCCTACTAAGGTGATGTAAGCCAGGTCAATGCTTAAGGTGCACGTGTTTCAGATTTGGGATCACGATTACTAACTAAGTAACTATAATGTTTGATTTAAATCGTTCGAGAATCGATCCCGGAGCCTCCCGATCAGAAGCCAGACAGCACTATAACTAAACCATTCGACCAGCTGAACGGGGTTTCAAGTTGTGAATGACGTGGGTACTGTACCAGTAATTGCCTACCATGTAAGAGTATTCAAGTAATTCAATAAAATTTGAACTTTCATAACGTTAACAGCTATGCCGTGATGGGTACCGTCGTAACTATGTACGTCAGACGTTAGT
>JASFYC010000330.1:0-53810 GCA_030412335.1 Botrylloides violaceus
GTTGCGCTGCTGCACTCGAGATGTCCGATTGATCCACTTATCCGACTCCGACTTGGATCTTTTTTGCGGATGAAAATTAATATTCTGCTCTGAATCTTACATTACAATTAGGCTGTTACTAGATCATAATAATGGCAGCTTACAGACGAAAAGCAGCTGCCATGTTTGTGGATAGTGAAGAGGAAGAAGTTGAGCAATTCGAGGTGACAAATGAAGATTTGATGAATGAATTCAACCCAGATCGACCACAATTTCGTCAAACTAAAGAGCAAGCACTGTACGGAATTTGGGCAACTCAATCAGAAAGAAATTACAGGTTAGTTGGAACTCGGAAGGATTTCGTGAGGCCGCTCCTCTCGTACCGGTCCTACACCCATAATTTTGGCTGGCCAGAACTGCACTATCTATACCGGTATATTTTATCTGCCGTCTACCGTACCTCAGTCCTAAAGATATAGGTTTTTCCATATTGGGATTTTTGTATAGAGTAGGCATTGATAGTAGGCCCCGGCTTGAGTCAAAGATATATCGCATACTGGTGTCAATTTTGTACCAGAACATAGTAGACTATACATTATATGTTTTAAAACAATATTTGAGTTTTCTGACTGTATACTGCGACCTTAACAACCTTATTATTTCTACCATTGCAGTAAAAAGTCCAAAGACTTTACGTCTCCCGTCACATTTATTAGTGGAGGCGTCAAAGAAGGATCAGAACAAAAGAGAAAATATGACACAGATGAGGAAGAGAATATGGATAACTACGAGGAGGAAATGGCGGCAATGCAAAATAACACTGTGTAAGTGGATTGGTTCAAGTGAGGAGTTTTGGTGGACGATGTGTTTTTATTATTGCGCTTTTATTAAAGTTGCCTATATACCAGTATTTAAATTTTGCTTCTATAATTTGGTTTTAAAGGCAACAATAGAAGCATTGTTTTGTTTGTTTGTTATTGCCGGAATTAGATTACAGATTATGTTTATACTTCGCCACCTGCGCGATGACCTGTATACATGCACTCAATCCTTCGCAAATTATAGAATTGATATTAATACGAACATTTTGAATGCCTTATTCCTTGTGCTGTAACAAATCTGTACAACAGGAAACCCAAGCCAATGCCAAGCACTTTCTCGAAGCAAAAAGCGACAACTTCTGCTAGTGGGCACACGTACAGTGTAACGGCAAAACACAAACAGAAAGAAAAAGTGTCTTCGCAGTTTGCATCTTTTGAAAGACACACAAAAGGAATAGGTAAGAAGACTTTTAAATCATTTTAAGTCTAGATGATATGTTGATGATCCCAGATTTAAACACATATGGGTAGGCCTATTTGTATCTATACTGGGAATTTCTTTTAATGTGTCTCCCATTCGTTCGCTTTGCCTTTGATATAAGCTTAAAATCTCAAGAGTTATAAGACCTATGGCCTACGCCCAATAATAGTCTATGTTTGCCATTATATCGATTCTCTTCCAGGTCTTAAGCTTATGCAGAAGATGGGTTACAGAATGGGTAAAGGTCTTGGTCGTGACAATCAGGGTATTGTAAATCCAATTGAAGCTGTGAAAAGAACCAAAAAAGCTGGACTTGGAGCAGCTGGAGCCGAAAGAACAAAGCAATCATACATTCACTTCCCAGTTCAAGACTCGGAGGAGGAAGAAGAGAAAGATATCAAAGTAATCTATATAATAATAATAATAATAGTTAATAAACTTAATATATTACAATAATATGCTACGGTGAATGGTGCGGTACTTTGAAACGTCGCGCTCTATGACGTCATTGAAAAGAATCGCCTGAAGCGGGTTTACTTTCGGTCAAACTTTGAATTTTTTTATCGAGGGTGTTACATCACACTACTGCACCGGTACCATGACATCAGCAGCACCAATACCTGTACAGAGTGGAGGTGGAAATAAAGCACGCTCAATATTGCGGATTTTTCGCAGATCCAGCTAGTAATGTAATATAGTAATATGCATGCCAGCTGATGTATGCCATCAATTTTGTGCAATATCATTTAGTTCTACTTTTTAGGAGCAAATATCAAAATGGAGAAAAGACGGCAAAGAAAAGAGCGATAAAAAGTATATTTATAAAACCGTCGATGAATTGAAAAAATCTGGAAGAAAGTCCAAAAAGAAAAAAGATCCGTCAGTGGCACCGATGCCATCCTCGAGTTCTCTTGCAAATGTCAAAGTGATTGATATGACGGGAAGGGAACAGAAAGTGTTTTCAGGGTGAGCTTGATTTATGTATTTTCAATTGGCCACGAATCTCTACCTACCCGTGTTTTACAGTTTGCTATTCTCCTAGAATCTACACTTAACCCAGCCTTTTTCTGTTACCTCAGGCGACAACTCCACCCCGTCTTTAGCTTTCAGGGCTGCCCTGTGTAGCGTACATGAGAATTTCACACATCGAATCTGTCGAGTGATTTTAATTGTATCTTCAATAGGGATGAGAAAAGTGACTTTTAGCCAATCTGTTACAGCCACTAAAACACTGGTGGCTGGTAATGTAGCTCACCCGGCCACCTTAGAATTAAAGCCCTTCACTTGCCTGTTTCATCATTTATTGTACATTCAGATACCATGCGATCTCTGGTCTGCAACTTGGCGATTCTGAACAAAGTAGCGATGACGATATTCAATATGAACGTAGAGCCGATGGTAAAGATAGGTTTACATGTCCTGAATTGGAACATAACTTGAATATGTTGATCGAACAAACGGAGAAAAAGATACTTAATGTGAGTTCATGGTGTACGCTTCAGATAATTCGATAGAACGTACCCAATAAATTCTTCTTAGACACTGTTTTTCTTCTGCTATTGCAGCCCTCAAAATGATATCGGTGGACGATCACGATCATATTTAGATAAATTAAGTATAAGGTTGTCAACACTAGAGATAGACAAATCGAATCATTTGTGATTTCCAATGTTAATCGAATAGATTTTTCGATTTGAAGTCAAGCACTAGATGATGCCTTCGAATCTTTTGTAATTTGAATTAATTCTGAATATTTTATTCGAAGTGCCCATCCCTAGTCACCACACAGTTCACATCCAGTTTTCAAACCTTGCTACTTTGCCTACGTTAAAGGTCCTTCAGATTAGATGGTGGCACAGAAACATTGACATATTTTTAAATAATGTCGTTTTACGATTTCGTTTTTAGAATGATAGACAACTTGGATTTGAAAAAGACCGAGTTGTTTCACTCCGACATCAAAGAGATAAACTTGAAGAAACTTTAGATGAAGAAGAAAAGGAAATACAAAAACTACAGGCAATACAGCGTTCATTCTTTCCTTAATGTCTTCATACTTGTCTAGTGCACTTAGGTGGCAATACCTTTAAGGGAGCCGAAATCCCCGTTCTGCAGATTCGATCACAGCTAATCAACACTCATAGATTAACATTTTGCTGCAAGAAAGCACAATGGTATAGAAATGCCATAGCTTACGGCCTATCTCTTATTTCTATCTTTAGATGTTACTTCGGATTGTTGATCAATGTGAAAAACAGGCAAATGCTGGGATAAGTTGTGAATTTTTCTTGGATCAACTCGCAGAAACATTTGCGGAACTTCAGGTATGACTATCAGTCTTTCTCGACTTTTTCTGGGCCCAGCCCCACCCAGTGTATATTAGGGTGGCCACATCTCTCTTCATGAGCTTGGGACTGGCCCTGGCAGGTAATTTGCTGTGGTCAAACACGCCACGATATAATTAAATGATGTTCTTTTAATAATATTTAATATTCTTATCATTTGGATATATTTCTGACTCTGATGAAATTTTTTACAGGAAAAATATTTCCCCGAATACAAAATGTTTGAATTATCGGATCTTGCGATAGGTTTTGTTCTTCCTCAGATAAAAAAATATTTCTCAGAGTAAGTAAAGATTTATATATTTCTGCTTGCTTGTGTTAGGTCTACTTATGGTGATTTTGTTATTCAGTTGGAATCCGTTGACTGATTCTACACACGGTATTAGTGAAATGAAAAGATGGAAGATGTTACTTGAACTTGATGAATCATCTTGCAGATCACAGGTAGGATCTTTCGTTTGACTTTTTTCTTTTCTTCGGACTAGATGTCAGAGAGCCCTGCCACACGTCAGCCACTGCTTGTTGGCCTCGTCCAGGTTCTTCAGACCAGTCACTCCACTGGGCCGCTTATATTCTGCACATGAATGAATGACATGATCTGCGGTTAGCTTCTCTGCAACACACTCAAGTAGGATGCTAGTAAAACTGAATCAATGGCTATCTTGTTACTCCATCAGCACTAAAACAATATTGACAGAGACTTAACGATTTTCTTTTTCGTAAATAAAGAATATGGAGCAAGCAAGTGGGAGTAACGATGTCTATCAGTATTTATTGTGGGAAGTCTGGATGCCGAAAGTCAGAATGGCGGTTTTAGAATGGAATCCTAGAAAATGTGAAATGATGGTAGAGCTTGTGGAGCACTGGATGCCGCTTTTGCCATCATGGATCATGGAGAACCTTATTGGACAGCTGGTAAGTATTTAACTTGTCCCTGCCTTGCAAATTGGGAGACTGACGACTGACGTTTTCACATTATTCTTTAGATTTTGCCCAGGTTGCTACAAGAGGTGGAATCATGGAACCCACTCACAGATCCTGTGCCTCTACATTCATGGATTCATCCATGGTTGCCGTTACTGCAAGATAGGCTACAGCCATTGTAAGTAGTGCTACTCACTACAATTAGGATGCATGTTAGCAAGTGATGGGCTCTTAGTTTGGAAATCACTGAAAGACTAGGAATAATGAGTCTGTATTGCTACGGGTTAAGCCGCTACTTCACTGAACCGCACCGTCGAAACGTACATCTATTCTTATTTAGGTACAGTCCTATCAGGCAGAAATTGAGTAATGCACTTCAGATGTGGCACCCTCGAGATCCGTCTGCGAAAGTAATTTTGGAACCATGGAATGATGTATTTGTCCGTGGAAGTTGGGATGCCTTTATGATCAAAAATATTGTTCCTAAACTTGGTAAGTGAATTCCCATCATTAATAGGTAGATAACATGCAGTTACCATAGTAGGGTAATTTTGAGGGTCGCTATGTACTACCACAAAACTTGCTTGCAAGCAGGCCAACCTATCCTTGAAAAGGTGTTAAGAGCTCAGGAAATTTGTGAATTGTATTCCGATAAACTAGACTGACGTGACTTATTCTATCTATTACTATTCTATTTCTAGAAAAATGCATGGGAGAATTCGTTGTCAACCCTCACAATCAGACATTGGCGGATTTCACTTGTGTTATGGAATGGGAATCTTTGATACCTCAACCAGCATTGATTTCCATATTGGAGACTCAATTCTTTCCGAAATGGTTACGTGCATTGAGTTCGTGGCTTAATTCTCCTGCTGTAGATTATGATGAAGTTGCTGAATGGTACACTGGATGGAAACAGTCGATACCGCCGGCAGTTATGACGAACTCATTCGTGAAAGTAGGCTTATTCTTCAGTTTCTATTTACTATTCATTCTTGTACCCATACAGTATTTTCTTCACGTGATTGGCTGGATAGGCGGAGGCGTGAGTGTTCCCCATGAGCACAGTGTTTTCCGTGAGCACGTGGTTCCCGTGAGCAGTGTTCCCCATGAACACAGTATTTCCTGTGAGCACATGGTACCACGTGGGCACAGTGCTCTCCATGAGGACGTTGTGCTCCCAGTGTTCCCCATGAGAACGTGGACACGGTGAGCACCGTATTCCCCATGAACACAGTGTTTCCTGTGAGAGCGGGGGCACAGTGTTCCCCATGAGCACATGGACACGGTGTTCCCCATTAACACAGTGTTTGCTGTGAGCACAGTGTTTCCCATGAACTCAGTGTTTCCAGTGAGCACAGTGTTCCCCATGAGCAAGCAGTTCCCGTGAGCCAAGTGCTCCCCATTTCTTTCTATATGTTCTATTCATCGCCTGCCATCGACGTCTTCATGATTCTTTAGAATTAGATAAAGTATATTTTTCATTTTTGCTATTACAGGATCGTTTCAAGCAAGCCCTGGAGATGATGAATCGTGCTGTTTCCGGGAGACCAACAAGTTATCAAGAAGATGAGGTGAGCGAACATCTTTTCAGATCCTTCTCTCGAATTCATATGAGACGAAATGGGCTCAGAATATTTAAATTTAATCCCATCCAGTCTACCAAATATCTGCTTTAGTCCAATACGGTTATCTGATCTCATTAGACCTCACTTCATGGCAACACATAACATTCTATTGATTTTAATCGTGGATAATTTGCTAGCATATTGGAAGAGGTGTAATACTCTGTGTGTCTTTGTGGCAACACCTAGCATCTTACAGAATTTTATCATGGATATTTCCTCTCATATTTATTGAGTGCTTGCCACAATTTTTTCAACTTGTAAAAATATTTGTAAATTGATGGATTAAATTATTTCAGCCTGAAGACACTCGGCCTCCACCATCAAAACCAAGACATCCTCTATCTCAAGCTGTACAGATGGCATCATTGCCAGCCAATTTCAAAGAACTGGTGCAGCATAAAGCTGAAGAAAGGGGAATATTGTTTGTTCCATTAAGAAAAAGTTCGGATTTGAAAACCATTTACAGGTGTGTAGGATGTGGAAGTAGTAACTGCGTATTTTTGTCGAAGTTTTTGTGAGTACCTGCGATTGTGAAATTGCTGTTACTGTTATATAGGAAGGGTTGACTCCAAAGATTCCAGTATATCCTGCCCTTAGTGACTGTTTCCAATCCCAAGGAGATGTTTGTATCAGTTCTTGTTGTTCTAAATCAGTAAACCGGCAACCACCCATCTCTGCATCTGCGACCCTTTTGTTCCCTGGACACAGCCAGTCCCAAAGGCGGTCAAATGGAAAGGGTTGCGGCAGAAGGATCATTAAACAGAAAATTTCTTCCTAATCGTGGGCAGTTCGACCTGCTGTATCCATCTATAAGTAAGAGTATGGCTGGAAGAGAGAGAGAGCCTTGGGGCCTCTAGCTCATTGCCTAGGTGGCATCACAGTCAGTCTGTATCAGATGCTCCGTCTATGGCCGGAAATTTATGCTTACATTAGTGGGGTATTATCTCTTATTATCTTGCTAATCCAGTTGTGACATTTTCAGGCTCGGCTCTCGGTTGGTTTTCATCGACAGAAACGTCATATTTATGAAGGAAGGTGACAGCTACGAACCAGTAGCGTTACCAGCTGCGCTCGACCTTGCAAGGTGACACTAAAAATGCCAAAGGTAACTTATCCTGATGCGAAAAACTATGGAAACAGATGGTGAAGACAAAGTCCGAATATCAAATTACCACACGTCGATGTCAGGACTCTGGAGATCAAGGGCTTAAAGGGTGGCAGCGTATGCACTATGCGGGAGAGCTCAAGTCAAATTTGTACTGCCTGCTACTCAGGCAGTGCAATCTCATATCTTCAAGTCATAATAACAAATGATTTCGTTAAATTTGTTATGATAATTTTTCCAATATGAACTTTCATGTGGCCTCATGAATTCAATTTTTCTATGCTTCTACTTAGTTACGTGCCAGGTTAGTGATGTAGCCATGGCCTACTTTACTCTAAATGTAGCCTATGGTCGACAAGAAGGTATGAGCCCTCACCGAAGTCACCCGCTTCGTGGTTGAGAGAGAGAGAGAGCTGAAAATACCTTGTCGTGAGTGAAAGCAGATTACATATCTAGTAGGCTATGTGTGGTTTGTACCGCTGGGCGGGCAGACGAGCAGAGGCAATGCAATGGGATAGATTAGTCGCGAGTGGAGTTGGTGTACTGACGTCTACGTTGCCCGCAAAATCTTGCGCCGGCAATTTGGCTGATTATACGTCCGCCTCGGTTAAGAAACGGTTATTTGGCGAAGCGCGACACCCGCCCGACTTATGACGACGCAAATCCATCTTACTTCTCAGGCAGAAAATCGACACACCACTACTTTTGTCCGGCCCGCCGCATAGAGACGGCAGAGATCGCCTTCTGTTATATCGAAACAGACAGAACGCGCATTGTGCGTATGCGTAGCGTTTCTTGCGTATCGCGCTCGTTCGTGACCATACAGACAGACTTGCTGATCGCGCGCTTCTCTCGTTTCGAGCGGATTGCCGACGGCGCCTGTCGAGTTGAAAATGTTTCAACTTTTGCGCGTCAAACGCGTTGGTCGTGCTGTTGTCAATCGATTCGCTCCTCTCGCGGACTGGTGTTTTCAGCTGGCATAGGAAGGGCGCACGACGTGTTTCTTTTCGAGAAGACGGGAAAAGACCAGATGAAGTTGTGAATATATTTTAGATTCAGATAAAATAGCGTTTTGGATATGATTTATGCTTATAGACATTGACTCTTGCCAACGAACTGATGTGGACCATGGTGCATACTGTACGCAAAGTGCATGGTACCAGCACTTTTGGGATAATATTTATGAAGTGACTTTGATACACCAGTGTATACCAGCTCGCAAGAAAGTTGAATTGTATCAGATTTTGAGAAAATGCTAACCACCGCTGTTGTGTAAACAGTACGGTACTCTGCACCTTCTCGTTCTGCTGCTGCCCAAATTTCGCACACTGTGACTCCATGACTCTCCTCATAGATTATATGCAGCACCGAAGGTAAGAGGCTGTGTTCAGTCAAGTGTTTGAATTACTTTTGACAACAGATTGCTTTTGTCAGAACCACTGGAAATGTGGCGCAACTTTGGATGTTTTTGGAAATGCAGAGACACCGTGGAGTAGTCTTATTATTCCCAGACAAATATTCAAAGTTCAAAGAAACAGCAAGATATGTTAGGTTTATAGAGGGCATTTGGAATATCATGTCAGTCAAGTCATCATCTAAAGGTAACTGCAACCTTTCTGTGATTCAAAACTGTAATCAGTATGTGACAAATTTATGGTGCCATATCCTAACTAATTATTATCAATTTAAATCTTCAGCATTTCGGAAAAGACAGCCTCTATTTGAACCACTCTCGACCAATCTCAGTCACTCTCATCCAGGAATTCAATATCTAATGGAGGCAATTAACATCTTCAAAAACTGGAAAGCATCAGGAAATCCAGGACTGTCACATGAAACATTCATAGCTTGCATCCAAACAATGGAAGGTGTGATTGCTCTAACAGAGCATCTACAACAAAACCACGATGTTAAGTATGTACTGACAGGGAAAGTAATGTCCGATCCGATAGAAGCTCGATTCGGCATCTATCGACAGTCCAGTGGAGCCAATTTCTTTATGTCACTCAAACAGGTCCTGTCCGCCGAAAAAAAAATTCGTTGTTTAAGCTTATTGCAGCAGCAAATGTTATGTGCTGCGTCCACATTTGAGCATGTAGAATCCTGGCAAGTTGGTGGTAGTTTATCACAAGTTGCTGAGGAGCATACTTGGTTGGCGGACTTTTTACTAACAGTCCCAATTAACGACGTGTCAGAGTCAGAATTAGCAGTCGCGTTTTATATTAGTGGTTACATTGGTAGGGCCATTAATCGGCGAAGAGACTGTGAGGAATGTGGCCATTTACTATTGTTAAGCAAGGATGCCACAGAACCTAAGGAACCATATACTGTGACTAATGTGGATTATAGATCTGTACTGGGCTTGGCTGATAGAGGGGGATTGTCCGAGCCAACTGAACTCTGCTTCGGCCTCACAACATTTGCTATCCAATGTTATTCTGCAATCATTGCAAACGATCAAATTATGAAAAAGTTTATGACCTATTAAGTCCAAAGGTCCGTTTTCATCAATGCTGTACGAGACATCGTCAAGTCATCTGAAATTCTGGGGGGTCCTGTAGCTGTTAAGTGCAGTTCCGGGCATGAGAATTTCGATTTAATTCATCAGTACGCATTTAACTGTTTTGCTAAAAACGAACTTAAACGCCTGAACAGCAAGCCAATGCCCAATGACCTTCAAAAAAGAAATACTCGCAAAATTCGGAAACTAAATTCAAGAGACTCCTCCAATTAGATAGTTTGATTGTTTTTAATAATTTGTATACTGCGCAATTTGGTATGTTGCTTTTGTCAATAAAATTCAAGGTCGCTTTCTGTAATTTCAATGTAAGATGTTTGTATTCCATGCTGTGATGCCTGATAACTGTGTGAATATTATCAACCATATAGGCCTACAGTATGTGTCATGTCATGTATTGAACTTTGTACTGGGCAGGAACATGGCCGTGTTAGATTGTTCGCAGATGGCCCAATGGGGGGCGCAGGAGAGCAGGAGACAGCGGCAGCATTAATTTGAGGAAATTCCGTCGATATAATCCCGAGCTGTTCCATGGCATGTCGGCTCAGATAGAACATGTGCGTTGAATCAGTCACATATACCATCTCAGCAGCCGCCCTGCGGATTCCATTGCGAGATAAACCAGATAAGCGAAGGAAGATGGCCCCAAAATGTTAATGTTCTCTTCGTTTGCTGCATACATTCTCTTTGTCACAGGCAGGAGGTCAGATCTTGAGAAACCGCACCTGAGGAACATCTGGATCCCCATCAGAGATGACTGGGCACCAGTGTCAGCGATGGCCTCAATCTGCCCTGGAGGTATGATTGGGCAAGCCACCTGCAAGTGGTCATAATCAGCAGTGTTGGTAGAGACCAGGAGTTTGACAATGGGCTGGTGCTTGACCATCTGTTTTAACCAGCCAGTAGTGCCGTCGAAAATGTAATGATCAAGCGACACAACAGGGGGAACCGTTGTAGGCGCAGGCAGAGTTTGTTTAGTCGGAGGCAACCTATGCCGTGAAAGAGAGGCGACGTTGGAGGCAGACACAGAACCGGCCTGGGGACCCTTCTGCTGATGTGCCAATCTCCAACAGGCACGGCATTGGTGAAACTCCTTCATGACATAAGCCCGTGAAGCCCTGTTGTAGTACCTCTTGAATTTCTTCATTGACTTGGTGCAAGATTTACATGTTGTCATGACGTTCATTCTTGGGTCTGGTACCACCTCCTGATAAGTTGGAGATGGCTTAGAGTTCATGGCTGCACCATGTGAGGTGACACCTGGAGATGGGAGAGCACGTGACGCCATCTCTTTGCTCTCTATGACCGCAATGGTCTCATCCAGGGATTTTTTGTCCAGATCGACCATGCTCAGGATGTCCCTACGAATATCATCATCTGCTAGGCCTGAGATGAGAACGTGTTTCACAATGTCCTCAGTGTAGTCGACAGTCTGGGTGCAACCAGCCCTGGGACATGTTGTTGAGAACGAGCAAATGCGAGCCGTCCCCTTGACGTTTGCTGCAAAGGCCCTAATGGGCTGACTGTGGTCCTGACGAGATAAAAATAAGTTGGCCTTACGTACACTGGAAGCGACATGAATGACTGCCAGGGATTTGATATTGCCAAGGAGAGTGTTTTCATCAACCGTAGTGAAGTCATCCACCTGCTTGAACAGGGCGTCAGCTAATGAGCCTTCACAGCATTGCCAAAGGTGGCTGGTAGCGTCAGCGGCGGGCATAGCGGTATTCTTCTTGAAGAGCTCCCATTTCCTCTGAAAAATTTGCCAGTCTTCGGCGGTCGACTCGAAGGAGATGAGAGGCCGATCCATGCGCGGTGGCTTGACGTTCGCGGCACCCGAAGGCTGTGGGCCCGGGATTTGTTGATGAATGAGAGCGTGGATGCTAAGTAACGCCGCAGTCGCGGCATCGGAGGCACCCTCGGCAGTCACGTACATACAATCAGTGAACGGGCATTGCAGTCGCACAGAAGGTGTACCGGTAGCCATGATCGTTGAGCGTAGATTCAAGCGTAGTAAGCTTGTTCATGAACAATACTGCATTTATTGGTTAAGTAATATCACTTCAATAAATGAACAAGCTGAAAAAACGAAAGTAACCGTTACTCGTAGGAACGTTTGAGGTAGAAGGGAAAAACTGTCTTAGTGTGTCGACGGGTGGTGGGGCAGACATCTTCAGATGTCCAGTACCATGATCAACCCCTCTAGACGAACCTTCAAATGTTCCCGCGTGACCAAAAATAGCTAAAATAACAAAATTTTTAGTATCGGTATAAAATTAAGACAAATGAAAAAAATCTCCCACCAGTTAATTTCTGATCAATCTGATGAAAAACTTCAGTCGTGCATAAACGATCGATAAGATTCGATTCTTCATCATCGCTCAACAAATATTCACGAGCTAGGCGGGAAGTTTTTCCTGAAGTAAACCCACAGTGTAAAACGCTTACTGGTATGCTACAGTACAACAGTTCCATTACCTGTCAACAATAGAGATAAATCCAACACAGAATTTCCATTTACGTTAGCGATAATGTGGCACGTAGGTCCGCATAATGTATAATATTGTTTTTGATGTATGAAATGGTTCCACGCATCTACATTTTAGGCTTTCTTCTTGCCACGCGACAAGAATTGGAATCCCAAGTATCGACGATATCTTCATAAGTACGGATTCTAATACTAACGTCACTGCGCTGGATGAGTCATGTAAATTTTCAAATGTCACAAACTCGACGTACGGTGCTGTCTATACTTCCACGTTTTCCTACGATGCATGTGAGAGTAGCGAAACGGTAAACATAATTTACAAGTTCTTTGGGATAACCCGACAGCAGATAGCCAGAAACACATCATCCTGAAATTCGTAGACTCCCTCGCTGCGACGTTTTTATAGAGTACCATAAGGCGTTTAGGGGCTTTATATCATGGCACGCACTCTGTTAGTGTTGAGCCTCAATTTTGTCGCGCCATGTTACCTCTGGAATGTTCATATATAGACGGTAAAGCAACCAATACAGGTCCGGTCCGGTTTTCTCAAAACTTCCAAATTCCGTGCGTCAAAGTGGGGTCGTTAACAGTTGTGAGGAATAGTGTTTATGATGCCTCCGCCTGCTTGTAGCCAAGATCCCAATTTTACTACATTCTATTTTCAGATCCGATCCTAAAAAGGAAATTTTTCGCATCGTGCAGGCACTTTTTAATACCTTTTAGTTAGCATCATAAATATAAAATACATATAAATACATATAGGCTATATCTATCCATACGCTTATATATATGTTTTGTGTGTAAGACATTTCAGTGTAAAGGAGATAGGCACAGACTTGATTAGCGTTCAGCCTTATAGTTTATTGAGAATTAAAACATTCACTAGCTTTCGGACCTTTGCTGCTTCATCAAGTGTAGTTAGAATGCAGTCTTCAGTGATTATCAGATTGACTAAATTCGTCACAAGGAAATTGCGAAAAACAAACTTTATGGTTTTGGCGTTGCTGATACTAGGTAAGTGAATTTTGTTACTACTATTCATACAACGATTTCATCTTACGTATAAGTTGTTTCTTTTGCTACTGTCGCGAAATGGGGTGCAACGTCGTCAAGCCAAACTCCGATCGTATGTTATTGCTGGTCGCATGGCATGCATGCACTAAATACATATATGTATACATATTGCCATACCGTTTTTGTGCATACAGCGAAAGCAGTAATAGGATAAAACCGCCCTATTCGTAGATATACGATGTATTGCAATAAGGCCAGTAGCTTTACGAGGCGATAGGGTACCTTATTTGCGTGGGTTACCAACTCAATATTACTAAATCCCGTTCATTACCGATACACTGTTTCCCTTTTAGTACGAAACAGCCAGAAATCATCAAATTATACATCAAAATCGTTGAGTTCTAGCCAAGTCCCTTGCTCCTTTCAGGAATATTTCCATTTCTTCTCCAAATTGAGTGTCAGACGTTCGTAAGAGTGCTTCTTCGAGAGGCTGTAAAGAAGAAGCCTCTATAACCAGTAGGCCTAATCCACGCAGTATCAGAAGGCCCATTCCGATGACATTTAGAAAATAGCTGGGCCCACGTATCTGCATAAAAAGTGACAATGCCTCGAAACGAATTGCAGCTCTACGTAGAGCATCCCACCCGTGCCTGAAGACTTTTACTGAAACTCGCCTTCACAATATATCTTGTGTAGTTTTGTTGGAACTGATAGTTTCGTATTGTGTCGAATACAGCTTTGAATGCAGGAATTTGTCCGTTAATGAAAGCTTCTGCTTTTCCATGCAAGATTTTTACGCCTTCTTCACGAGTTTCAACGCACGTAAATCCGTACATACAGTCATTCGTTCGAAAATTCCACGTGCAAGGATAAATATGTAGCATCTCAAAACCAAAACCAAAGATAGTTTTCTCCTCCCTAAAATATATAGCTTAGGCAGCGAGCTGTGTGGATTTTGACCATTTCCCTGCGCTAGGTTTTATTCCGCATAACAGTCGAGATTTCGAGGCCGTAAGATTTACCCTACTTATGTAACTGATAGTGCCAAATCGATAGCACAATCCAAGAGCTTCCGATATCCCTACCCCTGCAGATATAGGCCTAGTGACCAAATTAAGCAGATAAGCCTACCAAAGCCACGAGTCAATATGTCATAGCCTATTTACCTGGGTTGTAATGAAATACAATGTTTAGTAAATCTTGCTCGCCCGCCCAACTTATGTTATGGCGATACTTTTTGTACAGAGGCAATAACATTTCCTCCCAGCTCATATCTTGGTTGCCATCAAGTCATTTCTATAATTAGCTAATTCTTGGTCTGATTTCTGTGCGTGTGCAATGCGTTCTACCAAATCTCCTCTGATACCAGGTGGAATTGAAATTTGGTTAATTGTGACGCGGCTCAAACTGTCTGCTACCGTGTTTCGGTCGCCTTCGATATGTCGTTCGTCCGTCGTGAATGACATAATGAAACTTAAATGTCTGTATACGGTATCATCTTTCACTTCTCTAGGATTAATAATTTGATGGACAAAAACTTTTGCGTCTGGGATAATTGTGAAGTCCTTCCCAAGCAAGTAATGTCTGAAGTGCTCAATTGCCATTTTAGCTGCAAGGATTTCACGTTTGAGTGCGTCTTGACGAGATTGACTGGGGGTTAAAGCTTTACTGAAGAATGCTAGTGGTTGCCGACGGTCGTTTGCGAATTGTTGTAAAACTGCGCCCGCACTAATTTTGCTTGCATGAATCATGAGTGACCATGGAGCGTCTAAATTTGGAAATGCTACTTCTGTGGTTTCTGTCAGTTTGGATTTGATCAAAGTCACTCAAAAACACATAAGTCGTCCGTTCCGGTCACTGCACTCTCGCATGGGCAACAAATTGTTGCACACATTGTCGTTTTTTGCTGTATATAGTCATACGGAGAGGTGGTAGGTTGTGCCGCAGTTTACTGCAATTTGGGTACGTAATGTGTGTGAAATGCAAAGAAACCCTTAACAATAGGTTCGGCATCACCGCCACACCCCGGGAAGATACGCATATACACAGGTGACTGCCATTTGACATCAGCAACTCCACCGAGAAGGCATTAGGGGTGGAGTTCATAAACTATCCTTAACTTAAGGTCCAGCCCGTCCTTAGCTAAGGTTGGGCTGTAACTTGAACTTAAGTGGAGTTCATAAACTATCCTCGGTCGTTCCTTGGCTAAGTACCGGCCGGCACTTAAATTTAAGGTTCGATATCGCCAAAAGCGGTTGCCAGATTGTATTTTCCTCAAATTGACGTCACAGCATGGGTAGGCAGCGCAACGGTATCATATTTTAACATGCAGAGCCCGTCGTGCACAACGATTTCATCTTACGTATAAGATGTTTCTTTTGCCACTGTCGCGAAATGGGGTGCAACGTCGTCAAGCCAAACTCCGATCGTATGTTATTGCTGGTCGCATGGCATGCATGCACTAAATACATATATGTATACATATTGCCATACCGTTTTTGTGCATACAGCGAAAGCAGTAATAGGATAAAACCGCCCTATTCGTAGATATACGATGTATTGCAATAAGGCCAGTAGCTTTACGAGGCGATAGGGTACCTTATTTGTGTGGGTTACCAACTCAATATTACTAAATCCCGTTCATTACCGATACACTGTTTCCCTTTTAGTACGAAACAGCCAGAAATCATCAAATTATACATCAAAACCTGCCTATATATTGCAAAAATTGTCTGTTATTCTTCCTGAATTTCCATAAGCAGTGCGGGAATAGCGGGATCAGCGACTTTATTAAATGGCCTCCATGACTCGTTGCATTGTGCTTATGGAGCAGGACCAC
Source organism: Botrylloides violaceus (assembly GCA_030412335.1). Classification (NCBI taxonomy): domain Eukaryota; kingdom Metazoa; phylum Chordata; class Ascidiacea; order Stolidobranchia; family Styelidae; genus Botrylloides; species Botrylloides violaceus. The sequence goes on from JASFYC010000330.1 coordinate 16,143, forward strand.
TCTCTCTTTGTAGAGTTAATGGAGCCCGATAGGCGGAGGGGATCAATTCTTAATCTAAGCTAATTCAGCTTGGATTAAGAATTGAATAGTACATATGGCCTACTTTAGTAGGCTACCTAGAAATGAGCCATTATGGTGGGTACCTGCGTTTGAAATTGATCGCAGATTAGGAAATATCGGTACCTGCGCTGGAGGTGGTCGTGGGTAGGAAATAGCGGTAATTTTAAGGACCATGCGATACCGGGCATATCCATTATCCGCGGTATACCTGCAGGAACTTCCTGCGATACCTGATATATTAACTGGCCCCCTATTCAATAGTTACGCCTCATTGATCCCTTTCATATATCGTCTGGTGGCATACCAATGGCGACCTCGTTGTCCAAGCGATTCAAGTACTCTAACTGAAGACTCGCCTATTTTCAGGTTTCGAGACAGTATTGGCTTATAAAGGTACAGGCCATGTAGTGAAAATATCCTTCAAACCCTTGAGAAGGAGGTAAGATAATTATTGTGAAAAATTATGAGCTAAGGAAATTGCTTGTACAATCTATGTCTAATTTATTTCATAGTAATGCACCAACAATTATGATATGTGTTTGACCCTTTGGAGCCTAGTGCGTAGTCCACCTCGGCTCTTTTCAGTCTGGTACTTCTTTAGGCAATGTTCACAAAAATGGGCCTTCTCACCCCAAGCATATCAGTTTGGCAACCTATAGCTTTGTAGCGTGTAATTAACACACACTATAATCACTATTGGGTCCATTTCCAAGTCAATTCAACCAAAAAAAAAAAATTTTCCACCCACTAGTCTAGAATCTTAACAATACTAAACTAATTTGAAAGAGATTTTCATTCTGGGCAAGACCTATTTTAGTTTTTCGAAAAAGAGGCTGTCGTTGCCGAGTTATTGCATTGTGAAAAATCATGGTTTTGTGGTCGCTCATCCGTAACAAGAAAGCAGTTTTTAGGCATACATTTTGAAAGACCTCTAACTCTGGCTGGAGTTGAGATATTGACATGAAAATAGTATGGTTAGGAAGCCTATTGCATGATTCAAGGTTATAAAATATTTTATTCTTGCAAATGTTTGGGGTTAGGGGTCAAACATTCGAAAGAAAACTGTGCCCCAGCAAAATCACTCGAGCGGAACGTAATTTCACGACTTAATATCTTGTGACTATTTATCCCAATTCTCTTGAGCAATGTGTCATTTGAAAGCTCTTGACAAAGATACTTATTTCTACACAGTTATATGTGTATTATAAGCCTGGAAGGGACTTGAAAGTATTAATGAAATGGTGACAGGTGAAAATGCATATAAATTACGAAATGAAGAATTTGTAGCACCACTTTCATCAATTAAATTGTTCAAAACGAAACACAAGAAGGCATTAACAGTAAAAAGTTCAAATTCTAAACATAAAATCTATTAAAGCATGAAACAATTTTTGAAACAGTATTTCCAGCTAAAGTATATTGGCCATTGGCCCGGTAGTGTCGCTAGCATAGGCACTTCAATACTGCACAGAATGTCCTTACATGGAATCCAGCATATATCTGGATATTTTGGGTAGTGATATGACACTGCTTGGCCTTCTGGGTGAAGAAAATTGACTTGGACATCTCCATTTTCTTGATCGCCCTCTACGACATGACCAATGTACCATGAGCGGTCATGAACGGCTTCTGCATAGCTGCCTTGTTTGACACTTGTTAGGGAAGTATGCTAACTGTACCGAGTATGTTGGAAATCAAATACCTGAGCATAGTTTTCATCAAAATTTATTCTTTTCATGGCTATCTTTGTGGTCGTTTGTGGTATAAAATAGTGAAAATTGCAAGTGCATTTAACAGTGCTGGTCAGTTCATATCTTTCCATAAGTTGTTCTATTGTTTTTTCAATAATTGTTGAGTCAATTTCCTGAAAGTACATACTTGGGATAGCCTTTTCACAGTGCTCTATCATGTTCTTAACAGTTAGGATCTGTGTATCCTCTGGCTTCCTCCGCAAAATTTCAAGAGCTGCGCATCTTTTCACGGTGCCATCTACACTGTCACATGCAGATGCGCTGCGCTGCCATCAGAGAAGTACTCGATTTTGTTTATTGTTCCAAGTTAGCCTTAAGGAAATTTATTGTTCCCCTTTGAATTTCATATATCATCCCAACATCGTGACACAAGTCACTTGACAAGAAACAGATAGATTTGTGTTCCAATGTATTATTGACCTTGAAATAGCAAACCACTGGATGCACTGAAATCCATCACAAGTAGTACTGTGCCTTATATTATTGTTTGTTTCCGCTGCTTCAGAAATTTTGTCTGTTGCTTTGCGATATAAGAGTGCAGCAACAGTTTCACGAGTTTGGTCAAATGAACTTTGAGATACCCATGAAATGATACGACTTTATATACAAGTTCTGTTCTGTCCGTTGATATCCATTGGCAAAATGTGATATGTCCTCAAATTTGCCACGCAAATAGTTTGCCACAAAATTTGGTCCTGGACACCTCGAGCAAAGTTGCAGCATGCAGTCTTTTTCATTGCAATCCCAAACCATCATTTTGATTTTAATCTTCATACCCCTCTTCAAGTTCAATCTGCCCAGCTTTCAGCATTAGTACATGACATTTTGGTGTATTGTACAAACACACATCGAGTGTGTACCAGCAGCGCCAGCCAAAACGCACCATTTTGGTCTGAGTGTTGCAAATGTCAAAAATCCTACCAGTATGTCCGAATTTTTTTCCTTGAAAGAGGGGTAAAGTTCCTTCAACGTACTGTTCGTACACATTGTGATGAATACTGACTTTATCTTTGGTTCCAGGCAAAATTCTTCTCATTACAGTAAAATTCCAAAATCCCAGCGTCTTCCCTTTTCAAGGCAGTGGCTTGTTCAGAATACCTTCGGACTTCATCAATGCCTTGATAATTATAATCCGTGACACCAAAGAACTAATTGTAGCTTCGTAGCATGAATCCGGAACAAGCGTTAGCAATTGCGTCTTCTCTGACCCGGTTGCACTGGATGACCTTATCTTCTCTTTAATTTTAAATATGAGCATGTCAAAATCTTAGCAACTAATTTAGAACTCAATTCATACGATTTGAACAGGCAAAATCGGAGTAGGAGCATATGGGAAATTGTGTCAACAGCTCCACCACAACAAATGCAGCTTTTGCTGACAAGAAACCATAAATGTTACAAACATCAGATGCATGCCTAATCCTCATTAAAGGAGCTTTCTAATGACATGTCACTCAGAAGAATTGGTTCAAGTAGTCGCGAGCAATTAATTATCAAAAGTTCGTAACGCATCACTGATTTTGGTCAATAGGGTATTTTAATCAGTCCATTAACCCTTGACCTCTATTGAAGTTTCTCAAAACATTTATGGAAATGAAAGTTCAAGAATCCATCTACCAAATGAAATTAAAACCATTAATTTTAACCCATATTTCACTGATTTATCACCCTTTAATGAAAGAGGTAAAATATGACACCCATCCGTCACGGATCAGTGAGCAGAAAACAGTGATTTTTTAAAGCGCTATATCTCGGCAACCGTTTGTCCGATTTTGATAAAATCAATTTTGTTCTGCTCAGAATTATGTTCTTCAGTCAAATTTACCCTCAAAATCAATAACTTTAATGGGGCGGTGTTGGCCTTGGTTGAACTGACATGGAATCTAGAAAATTTCAATCTTAAAAAATATTGAAGAGTTAGTGGAGCCGATGGCGGACGATCAATAGATATTGTAAAGAAGATCACCACAGATTTAGCGTCCAGCCTTATAGTTTATTGAGAATTAAAACATTCACTAGCTTTCAGAGCTCCGCTCCTTCATCAGGTGAAGATGGAATGAATCGTAAAATTCGTAATAGAACAATTTGAATTAAAACAGAATCATAAATATTGTGACGTCATAGAGCGGGTAAATGAATGAACCAATTATATCACAGCTGAGGTGGGCACAGGAGAGAGGGCGGGCGAGTAGGCGATGGAGGTGGAGAAAGCTTGTGGATAGGAGCCACTGGATGTTGAAATCCGGTTGCGTAAACGTATCCGGGACGTAACCGGAAGTGATGTTTGAGTGTTCCTGGTAGGAAGTCACTTAAAATAAGTCACCAAATAAGGCTTTAAAAACTAGTGTCACATTTTAGCATAAATTTGACTTAGATTCAAAATGCTTAAGTAGTTCAATATGTCTTAAAATAAGGTAATTTTTATCTGGATGGAGTTCAGTTTATCTCGAATCGAAGCTTCAAAAGGCTTAAAACAAGTCTAGTAAACCATAAGAATAAGAAAATTTAAGCTTAAATTGTAAGCTTTAATAGGCTCATCTAGTAATATAAAGCCAGTTTACAAGACAATTCCAGCTTGCTTTACCAGAAAAATTCACCAAATTTGAGATTTTATTGGCTCAATTAGTCAAACTTGACTTATATCAAGATCCAGCTGTTTCAACTAGCCCCATAAAGCTGAAAACAAGGGAGTTTCGGCTTGCTCATAAAACAAAATCTACTTGAAAATATGCCACAAAAATCTCGACAAGACAAATAAGACTACGATCAGGATAGTATTTACTTGCTCCCGAGCCAAACTTGACTTACTTGAAGCCTGAAAATACTCTGCTAGTCAAAAAAGTGAATAAAAAAAGGCTAATTTGGCTTGCTTTCAAGAGAAACTTATGCAATATTGAGTTTCAAAACACTCAACTAGTCGAATAGGTCTGGAAATATCACCGTTTTGGCTTCCTTGTAAGCAAAATTTGCCCGGCATTCAAGCCCCTGGATGATAATAACTAGCCAAATGGGACTTCAAGCAAGATAATCATGACTTCACTGCAAGTAAAAATCGCTGATGGTTGAGCACCAAAATGCTCAGCTAGTCAAGAATAACCTAAAATAAGACAAGTTTGACTGAAACTGACCTTCAAAAACACTAATATTGTCAAATAGTAAACATGAAAAAGTGCAGTTAGTGAAAGGCAGCTTTTTTCTTGCTCTTAGAAAAAACATACAGTATATACTTGATTAAGGCATCAATTTTTATTAGATGATACAGTAGTTTACCACAGAAAGTTAACGAAGACGTACGACAAAAGCTGTGCAGCAATATCGAAAGATGAAATGCAGCATAAAAAAGTTACGATACAGCTCAGGACAAATGAACTTTTACTTATCAAGAATGAAACGAAATAAATAAATAAATAAATAAATAAGACTTAGGCACTTTTCTGGGGTACTCGAGGTTTAATATGTAGAAAGTGGCTATTAGTGTCAGCGTGGCAATGAGGGCAGAATGGCTGTCCGTACAGGGAATCATAATAATGAATGGTTCCTCGTCCATGAGTACTGATGCCACACCGTCAGACACCAGCAAAAAGGGCTGTGCTATGTCTGCTCGCGGAGAGTATTCGGTAGCCCCAAACTGAGCCACACAGCTCAAGTTGCTCTCACCAAAGATTGCAGTAAGCAAAGATTTTAAGTGATCTTTAGTGGTGCTCACATCTATTTTGAATTCTTTGAGCAGGTTGTCCCACTTTTTAATCCCATCTTCAATCAAGCCTTCCTTTGTTTTTTCAAGTGTAATTGCAAATAGGGTCAAGGTCTTTGGAAAAAAACAAAGTTTTTTCATTTGTTTCAGCCAAAACATGTAGAAAAAGCATTTTACTCATATGGTATACCTGATTGTACTCCGATAAAGTAGGGTATTCTTTTGGGCATTGGCTTGCATCTCCGTTCATATTTCCAATAGCTTTAATCATCACCTTTATACAATAGGAGTGTACATTAAGAGGGCGAAATTCCAATAAACAAGCTATATCTATATGAATATATATCTGAGATAAAACAGTTTCATGCTTGTCTGCATTATTCGTCATTGCTGGGATAAAATTTAAAATTTGCCAACTCGGAAGGTCAGAACTTGAGCATATTTGCAACAAATGCAGCAATTGTGAGACTATAGAAAGATACAGGAATAGGCATGATAATGATACATACTGGTAATTTCTTTATGGCTTCTTTGCGTACTTTTTTGAACAGGAGCCCTTTTCTTCTTAGATTGTACGAATCTATTGCGCACATTGTACTTGGCGTTCTGATTTCTCTTTTTCAACCTCTTGAAGAGCGATTCATGGCTCGCCCGTTTAACTCACTGTAGCAGTGGATACTCTTGGCAGTCTTTTTGCTCTTACAAGAATGTCATCCCTGAGAAAAAAGCAAGCATGTTAAGTTGACATTACATCAATGTATTTGCATTCAGTTGGGCATTTTTAACAAATTAACTCTAAAAGATTCTTCTTAAAAGTTTGAAAGGCAACTATTGCGTTATATATAACAAGAATTCCTCATTTCAACAAGATTTTTATGGAACATAAATGAATGAAATTAATCGAATAATTTTGCATCTCTAATTAGGACATCTCAATGACGAGAAAAGCTTTAAAACTCACGTCGATGGTTCTTTCCCCAAGTGAATGTTAAGAAGCTTCACCACATCTCTGACTACATCTTGCACGATGGCCATATTATGTAGTACTTCAGCACGAGACACTTGCTGTAGGAATGTTTTATGGGTTGGTGACAGCGGGAAGTGTTTTCCAATATCTCCAGGATACTCGTCCAGCTGCCTCCCCTCAGGAATCGGGTTATGAGGAGGAATTGAATAGTCACACGCTCTCTTCCTGCTAGTTGATGGGGAGCACAGCCCATCCATTTCTGCATTAGAATTTGGTTCTGTGTCACTCGAATTTGAAGCTGTAGATGCTGTACTTGTATTGATAATGCTGCTGAGCTCCGACTAAGAACAAAATGTGAGCGGATTTAGGTCACAGCATTGCAACCACCGACTTTAGCACTTCAACTAATAGTCCTACTGCAGCCAGGTCAATCAGACAATATTCTCCAGGAGTATAGGTATTCAGAAATAATCCACCCAGATAGAAAATATGGCGCATTTTTGGAAGGTGTTCCATGTGGCAGGCTGAATATCATGCGCAAACAGTTAGTATAGAATGCAGAAACCGTCGGCCTTTATGATCAATAACACTTATATTTGTTTCGCTCACCTTTTATTACTTCAACTACGTCATCAGGAAATTTGGCTTGAGCCAATCCAATAATATAATCGCTCATTTTTCAATTCCAAGATCAACACGGTACAAGGTACCTTCAACTTTATCTACAGGATCATGATAAAATCAATTTAAGAGTTACTCTTACGCAAATAAACCACAAACACCACAAACTAACCTGCAGCCAATACGCGCCAACCCGCAACGCAGCACACGCGATGCTAAAAGAAAGCGAAAACGAAGGCATGAAGTTAAAACGGCGGGAAGCGGGAGTGTCGTCACTTCTCATTGCACCACTGAGACTTTTAGCTACGGTAGTCATCTTCTTGTTAATATATTTTTGTTTCTCAATTATTAAGTTGACTCAAAGCAATATCAAATAGTGCTAAGGGCATTATCATGCTGCAATCAGACAATGACTTGCCAAACTTTTGTCACATAGAACAGATATTTGTGAGAAATGAGCAGCAGCTAGTGAGAGATCACTACACACAGATCAAGTTCCTGATTCAGCATTTGAGATGTTTAGGAATTGATGAAAGCCTGAACTGTTACATTTGTCAACCACATATTCCACTCCGGCACAGTTTGGTCAACCATGGCGACATAATATACTTTGACTGTATTTCATGCTATGAGTTTGAAGATAACATTTTTGTGCCTCAGAAAATTGATTATTCAAGTGTAAATTAGCACTGGCCTACTTAGTTATCTTGGACCACTACAGTGGACCAATCAATTATGTGGTCTATCTGTATCAGGAAACATTAATACTGTACTGGAAAATATTAATGATCCTGGTTCTTACAATCCCAGTCAGAGTAAGAGAAAACTGGCTTCTCGTGTGAATTTCTTGGTACCCAAAATGGTATCAAGTCCAAACAATTCTTGTTTTAAGACAAATTATGTTTGCTCGATTCGAAGCTTGGGTTGGCAAGCCACTTCCGTCTTGATTTAACACTCTGTGACCTTGGCGAGTCATGTGTAAGCTGAGTAAAAATAAAAATATCTAGTCTATTGAAAATATTCTTATCTAATATGCCGCCATATTAAAATTGACCTTGTTTTAAGAAGAAATTGGCCCTGCCGAGTTGAAGCTGGTTTGGCAAGCATGTTCTGTCTCAATTTAAGACTCTGTGACCTTGTTCAATCTAAGTAAGACTGAATGTAACTAGTCAGTTGAAAATTTTCTCATCTGAAATGTTATCAAGTCCAAGTTTATCTTGTTTTTTAAGAAAAATTTGGCCAGTACGATCTAAAGCTGGTTTGGCAAGCATTTCCTGTCTCGTTTTTAGACTCTGTGACCTTGTTCAGTCTTGTTCAATCTAAGTAAGACTGAATGTAACTAGTCAGTTAAAAATGTTCTCATCTAAAATGTTATCAAGTCTAAGTTTATCTTGTTTTAAGAAAGATCAGGCTTGTCCGAGTTAAAGTTGGGTTAGGCAAGCTATTTCTTTCTCATTTTAAGACTATCTGATTTTGACCAGTCTTTTTTAGTCTGAGTAAGATTTTTTATTGCTAGTTGAGTCGAAATATTCTTATCCGTCACTTTTTCAAGTCTAAATTGATCTTGTTTCAAGAAAAATCTGTATTGTCAAGCTGTATATTGCCAGCCAAGTCAACTTTGTCTCATTTTAATACTATTTGAAATTAACAAGTATATTCCAGTCTCACTGAGGCTAAATTGGCCTTGCATCAGGTGACAATTGGCTTGCCTAGGTAAAAAGTGCCTAGTCAAGATAAAATGAACTTATCGGAAAATATAATAAGTAGAATTGATCCTGATTTGAGATAATATAGTATTGATAAGCCTGGATTGAACTTGGAAAGTCATAGACTGCCTGGTTTTTAGACAGAATCTGTCTAGGTGAGGGAAAATTTCATAGCTGAGACGAAAACCTTCTTAATTTTAGACTGATCTAAACTAATTTTTTTAATAGTTAACTCTTCATAATCGAAATTATATAATCCTGGAGCAGGGATATCTAGATATATATGTCTAGATATCTCTGCCTAAAGTCTAAACTTGAGCAACTTATTTGACAGTACACGGTTAAAAAGAAAGCCCTGGAAATCAGCATCCAAGAAATCGTTCAAACCTATTGTTCAACATTCAACAAATCTTCCCAACCAGGATGCAGGAGCCTGTAAGATATAGACTATATGTATTTGTTTAATTGGGTGATTTGATTAGAATGATACGAAAATTAGATTAATTTATATGCCTAGAGGACCACACATTGTAAAAATTGTTGTTTTCAGATACATCCAGTGATTCTGTCAGACGTAGACGAGAGATATGATGCCTATATAAAAACTAAGGATGAGGAGAGCCAAGAAATTATCAGACAAAGCATCGAGTAAGAATATATTATAAGCAGCAACGCTAGGACTATAACACCAAGCTAAGCTAACAAAGTTGTAACACAAAATGCTAATAAATCAAGACGCCCAACAACCCCAAACTGGATCTAGCAACTAAATGGAACGAGACCGTGCGTGTGCGATGCAAGACAGAATGTTAACAAACCGCATTCAATTATCACGATAGATCCGCATGAATCCAATCATTACATCGGGCCTATCACGTCAAATCATTAGCATACTGTGGTCAATTCATAAAAGTTTTATTTGTGTTTTCAATATCAGGTTTGCAAATATAAAATGGTTTGGAAAACCTCTATTAGCTTACGGTGTTAACGATAACGACGACGACGACGACGCTCTAACGACGACGACGTTTCAACGACGACGACGCCGCTAACGACGACGATACGCCACCAACGACACCGCCACCAACGACACCGCCACCAACGACACCGCCACCAACGACGACACCGACGATGCTGACAATCAAGAGATTGGTTGTCGGACATATATTATTCTTACCGGTGTATTCGGCTTTATCATGGTATCCCTGATTATAGCCATGGTAATTTTAGCATGGTATTATCACAAGTTACGTAACAGGTGAGACCTTATTCACTTGCAGTGCTTATGAGTTATGATTACCGAAAATCACATGATTTAGACGTGTAACAATCCAACAGAATTGCTACAATCCTTATGCGATAACTAATACGAATACGTCCCTTCGTTACCGATCTGACGTCACAGTGTGGGTGCCACCCAATTCGTGAACAATAGTTGATAGTTACCTTGCCACACAAGATCCATTGTTCGTTCTTTAGTTCCGTATCGACAATTCAAGTGGTTATTCTATTTTTGTGTTAACTCTCTTTAATTAAAAACTTGAACCAATTTTCAATTTCAATATGGGATAGGATTGCAGCAAATCAGCCGGTACTACAAGAACGAAATTTGGAATATAGACTGCAAAATTTGAGATTGCAACTCGAACAGCCAGCAACGACTTCAAATATTCAAAGGTAAAGCTCTTATCCTAATGGACTGTTTACTTTCTCTCTCTCTGTGTGCGCTGACTTTACTGGTTCCAGTTTTCTCGTCATAACTCACAGTAGACTATGTAAAACTACTCAAAAGCACAACTTGAAGTAAATGAATCAACTAGAATTAGTGACTCACTATCATAGAAAGTTGCGTGTAATAACATGTCTAATTGCATATATTAGCATGTCATCAAAGCATAAATAAATGTTACTCAGACACTGACTCATATCATACCGTTTGTAGTGAACTCTCATTATTATTAAGCCTTATAAACCAATTAAGTGCAAAATTCTTTTATCATATTCACTCCCCCCCCCCTAATTAATAAAGCTAGCAGATATGTGGCTAGATTCTCAACCTCAACGTGCTGAACGTATAGCGAGGAAGCTACGGAAACCATTTTTAATGTATCTTTGATATGATGCAGTCTCGGGATTTGAACCAGAGACATACAGGCTTTGCGACTGACGACCTATACACCACGAAGCCGGATGTATGAAACTTATCATGGCTTCGTGATGTAGGGGTAATATCGCCATATATTTTTTTCTTCCAGGCAATCTGAAGCCAACCGTTTGAATCAACCACGAAACATGTCCGTCGTTGATGGAGAGAAAATGATGCAATTAAACCCGAAAAAATTGCAAGAAAAATCCACTATTCGATCATTCCGGTTAGTGTCGAACTGTCGATTCTCAGTGATGTCATTTAAAATCGTCTCAAGGCCCAGGTCATACTATTGGGAAATGGTTCCCGAACGGGTAGGAATTCTGCCATCTTCACCTTCTTTGATTCAAAAAAATATTCCGTAATTGTAAATTTTATTCCAACAGGGACATCTACACAGTGTCTAGATATCCCTGTATTGAAATAAAATATTTTCTCTCCCATGAATGATAATTTTATTGTTGCAACTTGAATTTTTGGTCAGAATTTTTGCGGGTTCATGGAATGTTAATAGTCGACTACCACAAGATGTTACAAAATGGTTATCAACTGAAGAAGCGCAGGCGAATCTTCCTGATCTCTATTTCATCGGGTAAGTTTAAATAGTTTACAAAGTATACCTCCCCTTCAGTCCGTTATCGTAGTCAATTATTTTCAGATTACAAGAGGTGATAAGCAGAAATAAAGACTATGTCTTTCCTGAATCTTCGAAGGAACAGCAGTGGAGAGATATTATTGAAAAATCACTACCTACAGAATATGAATTGGTGAGATAATGTTTTGTAGCCTATTTATTCCATAAATAAATTCTGTCTGTCTGTCTAACCTAATGTCCTCTTCTGTCATTTTCCTGATATCCTCTCCTGCATCTTTTGAAATCTCTAATGCCACAGCGGATCGCTCTGCTCTGTAGTATATGATATATCCGAACTCGGCAGGGTTACTCGCTACAGCGAACACATTGATTGACAGGCGATTGGGGGGATTCACAAACTGCTAATGCGCTCTGAAGGAGCATGGCTATTAGGCTAGAGTTTATATCTTCCTTAATTGCAGTGCTGTAGTCGGGATTATCCCCTTTGACTTGTGGGTCATTCTCTGTCAAATCAACCAAAATATTTCTATTTTGTAATTATCATTACTCACCACGTTTCACAATAAGTGTTGTGTATTCGACGTGTCTGTGGCCCAGGCGGAGACTTTTTAGTATAAAAACCAGTTGGTGGCTGATCATTAAGCCTTGTGATACCCGTTGTCAGGCCTGGAAAAGATGTTTACTTCCCGGGAAGCTAATCTACATTTCCCGCGAAGCGGAAATATCATTACCTATAGTGACGTCATAAATACTCTGTTTGTGACCGCCAAGAGTCAGTCGCGATGAATAGGTCTACTCATTCGACTGTATAATTATATGTGCCACACTGTCATGACGTAGCTTTCGTTACTTTCGACAACCTACGCGATTCATTACGTATGCGTGGAGCAGTGGCGTATCCGGCGGGAAATGTAGGGGTTGTCATGGCAATTGTGATGTCATAATCGACATGAGCCCTTAGAATTACACGTTCGTCGTCTACCCACGTGAAACCACCAAATCGCACTTTAAGCAAGGAATATGCGGCATTTTAGCGCAAACGGTAGCACGTCGAACAGAACCTAGGAGATCATATTTCTGGTATACCCGCACGACCACATGAAATAGTTCCCACAAGTGTTTTCTCTGTAACTAGAAAGCACCCGTAGGATATTTTCGCTCGAAAGGAAATGCGAGAAACTCACCACAGTGCGTAACCCCTACATGCCGTCCATTCGGCCGCTTGCTTATATCAACCGGCAGCAATTAAGTATGGCGAGTGACTTGACCGCCGATGCTTTCTCACATCCTGTTTACTGGGTATATCTGCAATCGCTTTTCCTTTGATCATGCATTGAGCTGCATTCGCGCACGAAAGGTTTGCGTTCGCGCTTCGACGATTATAATTATCGGAAGTGTTCTTAACATTACTGGGGTAGAGTGGTGGATGGCGGGGCCGTTCAGATAAATGATGAGCTCGTCGCTAATGTCTTTCACATCCCGTCTATTGGTGGAAGATTTCGATCCGCCGCGCATGTGTAATATTACCTTATCCACGGACGTCGGACTTATATTGCTCAAATGTGACGCAATAAACTTCAAACTGTGCGATGACCTCAACGTCGCTCCTGCAGAATCGAACGCTACCCATGAGATATAGGTCGACAGTTCAGAATCAAACGCGTCGCGTGTCACGCAATAGAAATAAAACTACAGCGTTGCGCTAGTGATATGGTGAATTCGCTCGACGTACAGACGTCGCTCGTCAAGAATTCAGCGCTGTAGACGTGTAGAGAATTAAACGAGGGCGATAAATTTCTTATATACAGTCATTCTCTGAAAATCCCAGATGATTTTCCCGGGATGGTGCATCCCGTTTTCCACATTTTTTTCAGGCCTGCCCGTTGTCATCTCTAGTCTAGATGAGAGATCGATGTCGCGGCAGTTACTCTATGAATTATTTTCAGCTGAAATGCCAAAGATTTGGTGGGATGATTCTTTTTGTTTATGTGAAGACAATACATTATTCATCGGTTCGGAATCTCGCTTTTCACCAAGTTGGTACTGGCTTATTCGGTGTGATGGTAAGTTAGAATGCAGTGTGTTACGGAGTGAACTCGTATCAACTGATTGATACTTTAATCATTGAGTATTTCTCTTTATGCCCTCTGGTGTATTAACCTGCTGTGCACGATGCTTCGCTTTGGCGAATATTTTTTGTCTTGTGTGTTAAGATCGCCTTGCATGTAACAATCGTGTGAGTAACAGTAAATAACAGAAAGGAGAAAAGCATATTATAATAGTGATGCCACACTTCTACGCTGTCTCTCATGTATTACTTGTGATTTCTTTTATTTTTAGAATAATAAAGGCGGTATCGGTATTCGTTTTGATCTTCATCGTGCTTCAATCTGCGTTGTAAATAGCCATCTCGCCGCTCACATGAACCGATGTCAACAACGAAACGAGGATTTTCAATCGATTTGTTCCAGATTGAAATTTACGATCGACAACCAACCTGCAATGTCTATATTTGAGCATAAGTAATTGAAAATTTTCTTTCTTTGCTTACTTCTGGTTTGTTGGCAACGCGGCGGGAAAATCCTTTCGCGTCCATACACAGTAACCCCAGACTAGTCTAGACTATAGATAGACCGATATTGCTTTTTCGAGGCCATGAACAATGAAATTCATGAACATTTTGACTCCATTTTTGAAGTTGTCATGGACTGTAGTTTTTATTACATGTAAGGTGCTAAATCAAGTTGTGCTGAAACTCTGACATAATCTCTATCTACTGAGCTACTTTTCTTTTGCTGATGTCATAAGGTCACAGGTCAAATTGACGTTGAAATTTACTTCCTGTTTAAAGTCGTTCAAGCGTAACGAGACTGACAAGGAGTTGCTCGGGTCTAGTTGACTCAATTTGCCCATGAAAGGTGTCATCTGAAAGCTTGTTTCAAATAGCAACCACTGCCAACCATCTTTCATCTAACATTAACGAAAAAACGCTACAAAAACTATACTAAAACGTCAACATATTTACTGAATATAATGGAGCTGATGGCGGATGATCAATATATATTTTAATGTCATTTTTAGCGTTGTGTTCTGGTTGGGTGACCTTAACTACAGAATACAGAACCTCGACTGCAAAATTGTCAAGCAGATAATTGCGAAAAAAGAGTTTAATTCACTAAAACAATATGACCAGGTATGTATCGCTGTAATATTGTAGCACCAGGCGAACTATGACTTGTGGCTCGACGATACGCGTTGGTTCTTGGTAGCGAGATTCATATACGTTTACCTTGATGAGGTAATCGGCATCTTGTGGCGACAGGGTGGCCGCCACCCCGTGCTGACTTCTACGGGGTGGCGTTGCCACCCTGAAAGTTTCCGCCTATGGCCGTATTAGATACATATAATAATTTATATTTTCTTTTAAGCTGCTCATGGAACGATCGTCTGGAAATGTGTTTCATGATTTTTTGGAAGGAGAAATAAATTTTCAACCAACTTATAAGTACAACCCGGGTTCCGACCACTGGGACTCATCTGGAAAAAAGCGAATTCCTGCGTGGTGTGATCGAATTCTTTGGTGGAAACGGCCTTTGAACAGTACTTCCACAAATGGTGAGAAAACTGCATCGTGTACAGTATATCTTAGTTCACAGACGCAGTACTCTGTGTGTCTGGCAACAAGCTATAGATTCTTATCTGAATCTGGTATTTCAATTTTGCAGATGAATCAATTCTGTCCGTCTCACTCGAAGAATACAGACAACATATGGACTTGAAAATGAGCGACCACAAACCCGTTAGTGCTCGGTTCAAGGTCGAGGTGAGTTGGCTTATTCAACGACAGGAGTATAGCCCACACAGTCCTGATTTAAATCAAGCCTTTGAACTATGACCTTTCAAATTTGTTGTTAAGATCAAAGTCCCAACATCAACGGGGGTCATTTCAAGTCGGTTGAAGCAAGGCCAACACCGGCCTTAAAGTTATTGTTTTTGAGGATAAATTTGACTGAAGAACATAATTCTGAGCAGAACATTATTGATTTTATCAGAATTGGACTATCGGTTGCCGAGATATAGCGCTTTAATTGCTACTCACTGATTCATGACAGATGGGTGTCATATTTAACCTCTTTCATTAAATGGTGATAAATCAGTGAAATATGGGTTAAGATTAATGGTTATAATTTCATTTGGTAGATGGATTCTTTAACTTTAATTTCCATAATATTTTGAGAAACTTCAATAGAGGTCAAAGGTTAAAATCAGTGATGCATTACAAACTTTTGATTATTAATTGCTCGCGACTACTTAAACGAATTCTTCTGAGTGACATGTCATTAGAAAGCTCCTTTCATGAGGAATATGCATGCATCTATTGTTTGTAACATTTATGGTTTCTTGTCACATAATTTCCCGCCACCCTGCCAACCCGTAAGTTTCCGCCTATGGTGGTGATTAAACGGATTAGTACCGTTTAAAATGAGCTGCTGTATAGGCTTACTTCTAATTATCAATGTGATTATTAGTTGATGCAATTTCCTGTTTTCATTTCTAAAGCTATGTTCACGAGCGTTCTTTCATTTTGTGTTGAAACGTTTCCGACAATATATCTCCGACATGACCTGCCGTATTTCCGACATTGTCACCCAACCCTGGTGGGCGGGAAAGCTCCTTTCATGAGGAATATGCATGCATCTATTGTTTGAAACATTTATGGTTTCTTGTCACACAATTTCCCGCCACCCTGCCACCCGTAAGTTTCCGCCTATGGTGGTGATTAAACGGATTAGTACCGTTTAAAATGAGCTGCTGTATAGGCTTACTTCTAATTATCAATGTGATTATTAGTTGATGCAATTTCCTGTTTTCATTTCTAAAGCTATGTTCACGAGCGTTCTTTCATTTTGTGTTGAAACGTTTCCGACAATATATCTCCGACATGACCTGCCGTATTTCCGACATTGTCACCCAACCCTGGTGGGCGGGAAAGCTCCTTTCATGAGGAATATGCATGCATCTATTGTTTGAAACATTTATGGTTTCTTGTCACACAATTTCCCGCCACCCTGCCACCCGTAAGTTTCCGCCTATGGTGGTGATTAAACGGATTAGTACCGTTTAAAATGAGCTGCTGTATAGGCTTACTTCTAATTATCAATGTGATTATTAGTTGATGCAATTTCCTGTTTTCATTTCTAAAGCTATGTTCACGAGCGTTCTTTCATTTTGTGTTGAAACGTTTCCGACAATATATCTCCGACATGACCTGCCGTATTTCCGACATTGTCACACAACCCTGGTGGGCGGGAATGCAGCAGCGCGTGTCGATCAAAACATTGTTATTTTTAGCGACCTCTCGCGGGCGTTCACTATGAATGTTATACCCCGATCAGGGACGCTCTAAACGGCTTTGACACGCCCGTCCACCGCAGCAAAAGATATTTCCCGTAAATCATTCGGCCCGAGTCCCTCAACAGGAGCAAGTCGCCATGCAAAGTGAATAAAATGTATTTTGACGCATAACACCATTCGGAAAGCTGTTACATGATTGTTTGGCAAAAAGCTAAAAAGTAGCGAAACATACAGTGATCTGTGTGTAATAAAAGTGACTAAAATCGTAAGCATAAGCTACGCAGGTTTCAAAAATATTTGCTGTGCACTAGTTCATATTCTTTATATTGGCTTTAAGACCTTTAATGATTGATTCCCTTTCCTTCCCGCAGTACGTCTCTGTAGTCTTAGAAAGAGCTACCTCAAGCGGCTGTAAACAATAGAATATAAATGATCAATTATTAGATTATTTTGGCACACATACATTACATACACTGATACACACATAGATAGAGAGAAAGAGAGGGTTTATTACATTGATGCTGCGGATTCTTGTTAGGGGTAGGCTGGTGTAGTACATATATTGATTTTTCATACGACACAATCGATTCACAGATATTTATCGACCTTTGGCTGATATTATCGACTGATTTTTATCTTAAGGCAATATCCTAACGGCCAACAAATCTTTTTCCGATCGGACGACGACGTCTTCTGGCCTCATGCGTTAGTTTTACGTCACAATGCATTACAAATATGATACAGACGTGCACTTACCTTTAAAATGAATTTGGTGTAATCATCTTGAAATCGATAATCACGTATTGTTTCATAGACAGCTCTAAATGCAGGTTGCTTCTCATTGTGATAAACTCCTCTGTTCCCATGCATCACTTTGACACCTTCACGACGAACTTCCATACAATGTTGTCCGTACATACAGTGATCAGGACGATAGTTCCATTGGCAAGGGAAGATATGAAGCATTTCTAGACAAAAGGAAAAAGTTGTGGACAGAGGATACTAGTAGAAAAAAGATAAACTGTCGATGGCCACGGACTCTCAGAGAATATTATTTGTCTATTCTCACACGGCAGATATCCTCCGCGCCACAATCTATTTATTTGGGCAATCAGGCTTGAGACCTCCCTTGGTTGGACAGTGGACTTGGACATCGTGAATGTGGATTTCAATTTCAAAGTATCAGGACTGAAACTGCCAGGACTTGAATACAACCTGCCTGGGTGTATAGCTTCATAACTAGTGCTCCGTCAAGACAATGTAACAGTGGAAAAAGAGATAATGTCAGTTCAGTCAGTTATTCGAGAGAAAGCTGTCTCCAAGTTACAAGACATGGATTTATATCAAATTGTTACCTGGGTTATGATAGAACACAATATTGAGTAGATCTTGATCACCCCAAGTAATATTGTAACGATATTTATTGTAGAGAGGCAACAACATTTCACTCCAACTCATTTCATTCGGTGATAAATCATTCTTAAACTTGACGTGTCGCATTCTGGTCAGATTCATCAACATCACCTGAAAATGGACAAGAATTATGGAAGATTATCATGGAATGTTTTAGTTGAGGCTGAATTTATGGGTCATGCATGAAAGCTAAACTACCCCCAAAGCCTTCCTTTTCCTTTTCATACGATGCTAATGCTTAAGCTCCATAGGCCTATATGGTGTTTTGATGACTCGAGTCAAATTTTCCAAAATGACTCGAGTAATACAGGCTGAATGACTCGACTCAAGACGCTGGGAGACGAAAATGGAGACTTAGCTTTAGCAAGACTAATTCACAATGTACCCGCCTCGTATCACACCTAGTGCATCTATATCGGTGCCCATTCGAACTTACCCCTGAATTGACGCCTGTAATTCCATAGTACGGATGCCTGGCAAATCGGTTATACCATCCAATGCCTTTCTCAACATGTTCCACACAAAGCGAGGACAAGTGAGAATCATTGAACCTGGACACAAGAGTTCACATTTCAGGGTAACTTTACATTACAGACCCCGATTAGATTAAATCACAAATGGAGTCTTTAAAATTCATAAATCGGCGACCAAGGACTAAACGCGAGAGGTGAGTGGAAAATGGTAAGTTATTTCGAGGCCCCACTGCAATAATAGCGGAGAGTTAAAAACTAACATTCTACTTGTATCTAGACAATTTTTTGTAATATACAAATATACAAACTTTTTAAAAAGGCTCCAAAAATCTTGCACAGAGTTCAGAAACAAAATATCAGTGTCGACATAGAGAACTGAGTCTATAGCCTCACTCAGTACCATCGGCAAGAATAACCTTTGGGAAGCACAAGGTTTGAATAACTTCTTCCAATTCTTTTGGTTACCGTCATTCGGGTAAGTGATCGGATATAGTGTGTAGAAAAAGTGTTTGCGGTAATCACGCGACCATGAAGCAATTCTAAAAAACGCATATTGTCTTAGATTGTATCAGGGATATCCCTGGATTGTATGAAGTGACTTCACTACAAGCCTAGATTCAAATCATCACGCCATTCTACACGTCATGGCATGTGAGCACACATTCCCAATTTTTCCAGGTAATTTGACATAAATCGTTGTATAGAAAGATGTTTTTGTGATACTCTGCCTTGTTTAAAGTTGACTTTTCGACAGCGATTTCCAAATTTTAAGTGAAACAGGGAACTTTTAACGCTGTCTTACCCTGCTCTAAATCCAGCATGGAGATATTCTTCAGCAAAAATGTGGTATATGATTCGCGTTTGAGTAAAAAGAAGAGAAGATTTGATATTTACAAGAGTTTCATCCAAACGGTCCCCACATGCGACAACAGCCAGATGAATATCACTTTTGTATCGCTGTAAGTCACTGAAATATGAGAGAGATATTATATCTTGGCACCAACGTGAAAAAGAACAACACTTCATTTTATTTACCTTGGTTCAGGAACATAGCTGTCTCTATAGCATATCTGAAATGTGTATTCTGTCAAGGCTGCCAGCTGTGGGAACTTCAGACATGTTAATTCAACAGCAGATTCGAATATAGACCTAAAATCGGTAATACAATAAAAAAAACTAGTACTCTACAGTTATTTTATGCAGAAAAGTAGGTTTGAAGCTTACTTGTAGCTCCTCAATGTTGTGACGACGCTTTTTGGTAGGTACAGAGCTTCATGAGAGACAAAAACGCAGGACAATCCGGCGAACAGCAATGCGACAGTCACCCCATAAATACTATGGCGAACGAAAGACATCACACAATGCGATGTCGTGATCGTATCCTATCGAGTATTTCCTTCACGGGACTATTACTGACGAACCACCCTGTCTAATCCACGTCGGAAAGCTTATATCTGCAGCAGTCAGCTGAACTCTGAACAGGAAGCAGGAAGTTGAAGCGACTGCCGCAAAAGCTGAGCTGTCAATCAACCAAATTTAATTAACCTTCAACAGCGACATCTAGCACTTCTAATATTTCGCGAGAGGGCGCACACAAACCATGGAGATAAAATTTTTAACTGTACCGGCTTGGTTTTAGGAGTCGAGTCGAGTCGAACCTAATATCTGAAAAGTTACATCGGACGCGATGGAAGGGAGAGAAGAACTACACAAAGTGTCTCAAAAGGTTAGCTATCTTTCCAGCAATTGGGACGCGCATGGTAGGGCTTACATTTTAGGCCTATCGGTCTCGTTGCCCCGCGTGCAACGAACATTGACACAGGACTATATAACAACACTGCCTGTATCAGCTAAGCATTATCGTTCAGTTCTAGCCAAGTTGGCTGTCTAATTAATGATATCTTACCCCGTCGTTGATGCCAGTTGAGCCATAATATGGATGAGGTGCAAATCTGTTATACCATCCGTGTTCGTATTTCGCATAGTCGATAGCAAACGAACATAACTGGGTTGAAGTAAACCTGAAATTTCAATAAGGGTAAATAGGTATTGGCTCCCTGTCGGAGTTGCGCAGAGATTTATGAATAATGATTTCGGCCTCAGTATTTTTAGAGTCTACTCTAAGTTTACCCTGCTTCCAACCTTTCAAAATAATTCCAAAGTTCTTTCGCGTCACCAAGGAATAAAGTGTCCGCATCAACAAACAGAACAGAATCGACGTCATCGAGTAGCATGGGTAAGAATACCCGCAGTGACGCGCATGGTTTAAATAAATTCCTCCAATTCTCACGATATTCATCATCGGGGTAAGTGATATCGTAGAGTTTGTAGTTCAAATCTTTACGAAACCATAGCGGCCAAGCCTGTATCCTGAATAAACCAATACATGCATGTACAAATACCATCATATGGTTTGCAGACATGGGAGAAACTGGAGTGCGATCATCAATATTTTTTCACTCGGCCATGAGTGAGAGTGAGAGATCAAAGTGGATCTGGCCCCTTTGTGATTTGACAGCGAAATATTACACCAGATGCCCTTCCTGTTTCACATGGCAACTTTCCTCCACATTTGCCGCAGTTCAAAGTTACCATACCTCTCATCGAACCATGAATGAAGTTCCTTGTCAGCAAAAATGTGATAAAATATCTGGGACTTTGAAAATAGAATGGATGATTTGATGTTCACGACAGCTTCGTCGAATCGTTTTCCGCATGCGACAACTACCAAATGCAATTCGACTGCGCTCTTGCGCGAGAGGCTGGAAAGATATAAAAGCGCACCTTTGAAGGCCTCTGTGGTGAGTAGGCTTATAGCCCGGTCAAACGGTGCTGATATTGTACTCTGTGTCTGCGTGGCAATGCGTAACATGCTATAGAAATATGATGCAAGTATGATGAAGTTTAATGCACATACCTATTTCTCGGTGAGTCATCGCCATCTGATACTCGGCTGAAAAGTTGGTTCGATAACATACAAACAAATAACGCACCTCGAATGCAGAGCGCACCTACGAAGAATAAAGCGCGGCACCTCCGGATTCTTCGCATTTTGGAACTACTTCTCCTCACCTTGCGATAAAGCATCTCGACAGCGTTGTCATATGCTGCGTGGTAGCGACTTGACGAGTGACGATTGATCTAATGGGATTCATGACTTCCTACTTTATTGATAATGAAATGGTTTCCGGAAATAAGGGAGCGAAAATCTTCCGAAGCGAGACCTCACTAGATTCGATACACAGAGATCATATATGAAGCATAAGCAGCCTCAGCCTATACCGGAAATACATGATCCTTGTGATGCTACGTGTAAATTCCTATCATATTTAGCCTGCGTTTCCTGGTGGGCGAACAATGAATAGCTCTCTCTCTCTCTCTATCTATCTATCTCTCCATGCTCCGCCAACAAGTCTAAGCAAGCGAACCAGGGAAGTCAAGATATCAATGGAGCGAACGAGGACGATGGTGAAGGTCCGTGACTAATTAATTGTGGTACGCTTTGTCTTTAGGATCGCTCAGAGCTAGCGAATATTGGCCTAATATACATCGGTGAGTGCAATAGGGTGGATACGGATTAGCTCGCGAGGTTTACGGTAAGCAAACTTATAAGCCTACATATCTTATGACGTTCAAAGCAAGCCAATAAGGCTTAGGCACGCTTAACAAGCATATACATATCTAATGATGGGTTCAGTGTCCGTTGATAGGTATTAGCAAAATCGATACACTATGCTGACAAAACCCACCCTCAACCACATAGAAGAGGATTCTATGTAGTTCTTTGACGCCATGTTGTCACGGCAACGCTCTTTTCCGCATGACGATGCACTTCTCCGAATCAATTATTTCCGAGAATTTATTTAAGATTACATATCACGACTTGTAAGCGGAAATTCTTCAGATTCTGCTCACACTCTTAAGCTATTGATTAGAAATCCTTGATTAGCGCGTTTTAGGATCAAAATAATAAAGAGCAGATGTTTTTCATGTTACGATTTGCGAGCGTAAAAACCATTAAATTAAACACGAGGTTGTGGCTGCTGTGTTGAATTTATAGCGTTTTCAACTACTAAAGGTCATATACGCCAGGTCGATTCTTAACGCTACACATGTCAATACGTCCGGTGTAATAGCCAAACATACCAATTTTAAAGTCTTTGGTCTCGGTCGGCGAGGCATTGGAACTATAGATAAGTCGCTGCAAACGTGTGGCAGCGTATTCGAATGTCAACGCAAACTCTTACGTCAAACAGATTTGTCAGAACGCATTTCATAATGCGTCTGATGACACACATCGTGACGTCACAGCATCTACACATCGAGTACCGCACTCACCACGATTAGCTAGCACCCAACCCATTACATATCCCGTAGGCGCGTGGGGTTATAGGCTGAGAAGACTTAAAGAGTTAGTGATAAAAAGCATACATGTATGCATTAGAATTAGTAAATCACGATTGATTGATTGATAAATTAGTAATTGTCAATCAGCGAATCAGTTTAATAATTGATTGCGTTTGCCACACACCTTAACTCTGATGTCGAAGTATCCATCACATCAATGTGATTATACGGTTGGGGAATCTCACACAAATTCCACAATGTACACATTGAAGAGTGAAGTGGAGTCGATGACGGACGATCAATAGATATTGTGGTGTGGTGATCTGTGGTGGTCTTCCTTACAATGTACACA
Source organism: Botrylloides violaceus (assembly GCA_030412335.1). Lineage (NCBI taxonomy): Eukaryota > Metazoa > Chordata > Ascidiacea > Stolidobranchia > Styelidae > Botrylloides > Botrylloides violaceus. The sequence continues at coordinate 39,623 of JASFYC010000330.1, forward strand.
GTAATAGATATAATGATGAAGGAGGGGAGCTTCGAAAGCTTGTGAAATATATTTCAATAAACTGGACTGGACGTTAAATCTGTGGTTACTTGTTATGCAGTCATGAGCCATATCCGGATCGACTCCGGAACGACTACAGCCAAGCGACAACCACGAGGACTCGCTCTCTTTCTTGTTGTGATGTCGACTCAAGGACATCGTTTTAGGAATAACGTACCTTGTTACTTGTAGGCGTAATAAAATGTGTTATTGTGTTTCAACGAAGTAATGAACTGAACGCGTGAATACAACATTACTTATTATATCTTTTACTATTTGGATCGTCCGCCAGTCCGCCACCTCCTCCACTATTTTTTGTACAATGTACAGTATTGAGAGAGAGCGTAGGGTTGTGGTTGTGATAGTGATCTGGGCTATCGACCGGAAGCATCGACACCTGTAATAAGCATTTACCTGGCGTACATGACCTTAGTGTAGTTGAAAGCGTTATAAATCCAAGACAACAACAACACAATGTACTTGTTTATTGCATTTTGAATATTCCAAAAAGGCATAAATACCTAATATTCGCTCTCTTAATAATTTAACTCATTGATTTTACCAATGTAGACCGACATCATCAATATAAGCTATTTCTCCTGCTGATGTTAAATTATATATGTGAGCTTCTAAGGTAGCGATAAACTTATAAAAGCAACTCATCTTCCGGGTTGAAACGCAAGGAAAAAAATCAATTCCAGATACATGTGCTGGTTTTAAGAACGGGCTAATCATTTCCGTGGTTTCGTCATGCTACCCGCTCGTTTGATTGATGGGTATAGCGCAAGCGTGTTTTAGTATTTATATTGTGGTAACAGTTTTTTGGGTGTCTCTAAGGATGTGAAGTATAGTGAATTATTCACTGAATGAGTAGCTTTAATGAACTGCTCTATGTTTCGGTTCAACGCGGTTGCGGACATGGCCTACTCTAAAGTAACCTAGTCCGTTACGAAAAGGTATGAGTGTCATTAATTACTGTAGACTATTGCCACGATCCGCGTCTAAATGACCCAACACATCTGTCATTAGAGGAGATACTAATCCATTCAAAACCTGTGAAGGTTGATCGGCTTAGCATTGCCAGCAACAAGAGCCGGAGTACAAGTAGTTCTACGTGTCTCTGAAGACGATAAATAGAACAGAGTCTGTCGCTACTCGTTTACCGTCAAGCCTGATGTGGATATTGGAGTACTTTAAAATGTAATTTAAACGTTTCTATCTCTGCGTCAAGTCGCCATCCCACGATGCCACAACCGAGCCAACACTCGTATGGTTGAAATCTGATACTTTAATAAATATTAGTTCCAGCGATTTCCGCAAAGCAGGATTTTGTTTGGCTATAACGAATAAGGGCGAGCGTATGCATAGGATTGCGTCAGTGTTCTTTCCTCTAAATGGTGATTTGTATAGAAGTTCACATGATTGCTCCCAAAATATGCCCATTAGCGCAGGGTAATGCGATTATGCAGTAGCTAGTAGCTACTAATCATTTGGCGTTGTTATTGATTTGAATTTATTGCGCTTTCAACTTTTAGGTAGGCGACTGTACGTCAGGCCAATGCTTATTATTTAGTAGGCGATAGTGACAGTTCATTGTCATAACCACAACTGTGCGCACTCCCCGATACTAATTATCTAGCAGAGACAGAACAGATGGTTCGTTTGACTCGGTCTGTAATCGAACCTGGAACCTTTCGATCAGAACCGATCAGAAGGCTGGCTGTCAAATAACTAAGGAAAATGAGCGGAAAACGACGGAACCCATATTTTCAAGATTCCTCAAATTTTACTTGGAGATACCAACAACAAGGCAACCACTTTTGATGTTTGCAGCTGAGGAGTGTGATAAGTGACGCAACTAGGGTTGCTGTTTTTATCAAATTGAATTCAATTAGAAATAAAAGTAATTGGCTAAAATTATCTCACACGCAAAAAATATACCTTGCCGGTACAAAATATTCGCATGAAAATACCCATGAGTTATGGCTGATTAAATTATATTTAGATTGCTATGATTACAGAATCTTGATATGGCTTTAAATTTGCTAAAAGGCGCAGCCATGTTTCACCACTGTGTGCCAAAACGGTTAATTATTCAACGTCTACGTAATTGCGGTACGGTTCATTAACTACATATTTTCTCCATGTTCAAGGTGATTGTGATATTTTTTGAATTGAACGATTACGATGATTCCAGTCAATAGTAGAGTAAACCGTTCAGTTGGCCGAGTGGTATAGACTGTCCGCTCTCTGATCGGGAGGTTCCGGGTTCGATTCCCGACCGAGTCAAATCGAAGACTTTAAAATTGGTATTCGTTCCTTCCCTGCCTGGCAGTCGGTATCGGGGAAGTGCGGAGAACCGTGATCCTGGCTATAAGCCGGTGGTATTGGCACGATTACTATATTCACGATTACCTGTATTCATGTATCATGTTTCACGATTACTATGTCCATGTTATCATGTGTCGCGATTGCTGTATTCATGTATCATGTCTATATCCATGTATCTGCTACACGATTACTATATCCATGTATCTGCTCCAACCTGTCTTGTTCGTGGCGCAAAACGCCGCCCGGTGATAAGCGCCACTATAATCTTCTATCCCAGTCAGCACAGGTGTGTGGTAACCACACGGTTTTCGGGTGGTTGCTCGAAGTTGCCCATACATGCCGATGGTATAATCCCGGTATGCCGATGGTGATCCCAAAAGCGGTAAATATGTGGGAGTACCGCATAAATACATGCGGTAGGGAGTTGGTATTTCATGGTAATCCCAATGATGGTGAATGTGTGGGGGATACCGACCGTGGGTTTTTACTGTATGTGTGTGGTAATCCCAGGAGTGGTAAGAGTGTGGTGGATACCAGTACTTGGAAACGGGTTTATGCGGTATTGAAGTGGGATCCCCGCTAACCCAGACTAAAGACCAAATGTTACCGCTATTATTCCCGATAGTCGGTTTGAGGGTTTTTTATTTGGAAACGATGTCTCGACGACCACGACCGAAAAAGAAATGGCATTACACAACGCAAATCTTACAGCAAAACAGCGATGAAGCAGGTTTCACAATTCGTATAAACCTACGGATGCACTCGTTATACATCCGATTGACATTAACTGCGCGATTTTGGCCATTTTACCTAGCGACGACAGGAAAGGCCAGCATTTTAAGCTTCAGTCGTTCGCCGCTGACAAAAACGCAGAGTGACCGAGCGCCTTCTGAGAAATCGCCATTATGCGAGAAGCGCCTTTGCTCTCGCCTCTGTTTGTCAGTGATACAAAATGTGTAAAAATGTATTCCCGAGCGCAGCCAATCAGCACCGTTCCCTCGCATATTTCTGTCTGGCGAGACGTCTGACGTCACGCCACTTCGATTTCATTCAAGAACACGCGCGCCGTTTGAATTTTTCGAATTGAAAGCGGCTTTATTGTCGCATTTGAAAAGCGTAGAGTACGGCGACAATGCCTTTACCAAGAAGAACAAAGCGAAGGAGATGTAAGCAGAATTTTGACAGGATAATAGAGGATATTAGATGTAAATGTGCTAAGCGAAAACCGATACGAAGCGGCAATGGAGTAAGTTCATCAGGGTCTGAGCGAGATGTTTAGCTGGAGGCTTGATGCGCAAGTTGCGACGTGTTTAAATTCTCTTTTAACACCTGCAGATGCAGAATGTATTGGTACTGCAAGCGATGACAGCATCATATCACATGATATCTATTGTTGGTGATATATAATGTCAATTGTTTTGTTTTGATCAGATGAAATCACAGTATTTTTTCTCCACGTTGTGAACCGCTCTAGCTATCATTTCTTCAGCTGCATAGTTCCCATTTTCCTAATGATTGACCAATGCCCTTTCCAACTTATGTTTGCTTTCATTTATTCCGTGCTGTACATATTCTTAGGTCATATATAAGCAGATTATAATATGGCATACTTTGGATACTGGTATCAGTTTGCTGTTGTTGAATTCGGTGTTGGGTCAGATATAGCGTCTGCTGCTGTTTCACATTCCTGGCTGAACTGGCTGAAGTCTCCTCGTTTCACACAGTGCTACTGGCCACCATAAGTGCTCACCTCAAGTGCATTAAAAGTTATAGTCACTTCCTTTGAAGAAACGCTTCACGACTGGGAGTTGCATGAAGTTCAAGTCTTGGCAAAAACAGGTATATATCTTAGTCTTCCAAAATTGTTCTATAATATATACCTTGAACCCAATAATTTGGGATGGAAAAATTAGTACAGTTGGCTTTTCAGCGGCCAGACATTTACAATCAAATGGTAGGCAAATGCAACCCAGATCAATGATTTTGAGGACTGAGTGAATTAAATAATTTTACAGGTACAAGCTCTCAAAGGGGGGTAATACATCCCAATTCGCCAGAAGGACGATGTTCAGGCTACTGACGTTTGCTTGACGCTGCAATGCAACTTGTTCGAACGTGGAGGAAAAGTTGGCCTGAAAGATATTCATTTTCAAGGCTGTTTTTGGTAGGTGCATTTGTGAAAGTCTGGCTTTCAGCTGTATATCTATGACGACGTTGGTGTATCTTTACAGTTGCAACAAGATTGAATGACGACACTAAAAATGTCTCGAAAAATGAGATGGGAGCTGCAGTTAGATGGTGGCTTTCTAATTGACGAGATCGATAAGGTAGATGCAGCAGGGAAACAGCTCCTAACGAGCCGTCAGAAACATCTACAAGCAAATCTGCTGAATCGATCTGATTGGCCTTGCTTGCTGCTTTACTCGCTGAGTACTGTAGGGTAAGCCCTTCAAATTTTGAGAACTTATTCTTATTCAAGGAAGCGTTGTGAGACTTCAATCTACTACATACTAGACTTGATTGATTTGTCATCAATTGTACCTGGTCTGTAGCAGTAGTTTTCTGGCTAGCTTACCTCATCATACGCATGCATGCATTTTTCAGCGGACATAATTCTCATAAAGTTACATTCAACTTGCAGTGTGCTGGCAGGAAAATTCATATTATGTTGCAATCCTACCACAATGCAGTGGTACTATACGCATTGCGCAGGTGCACATTGTGAACGTGTAAAGCCACACCTTTTGCACAATATGCTTTGTTTATTTTTGTAAATTTGGAATTGTCCCAAGTCGTTTTTTCTTCAATGGTAACTAATAGTTGCCATTGTGACTTAACCACTGTTCATGTTATAAGAAAATTTTGAAACTTCTGTCCAGATATTTTATAAATTCATTTCTAGAATTGTCTGACTTGTTGCATGAAGTGTTGGAATTGATAGGCCATGTTTCTTCAGACTTAGCCTGATTGCCATAATCATGTATAGCAGGTATTCCTCATGCATCTTGCCCTTTGTGACCACATTCTGCATTCTATTCATGTTGTAGTATGATTAAATCTTTTGTATTCATGACACTTGTTTTAACCCAACCTTTTTAGGGTTATGTTAGTTTTTGCTTTGTCTTTTGTCAGCCACTTCAATGCCAGCACGTATATACCAAGTTTTTTGGTACGTTTGGTAGCCCGCCTATTTTCCCGTGGAAATAACATTACTGATTTTGTATTAAATTGTGTCATATTATCCGCATGAATGCCACGTACTACTGTATAACGTTTGCCACAGTGAAATTAATGCGCTTGAGCTTTCCATATGTATGTTTTGGTTTTACCATGGAAATTTGTAAATAAAACCACAGATTTTGTATTAATTGTGTGATATAATGCATCACGACGACAGAAGCAACGGAAAAGGCGTTTTGCGGTTCGTATTTTAGGGTGAGCGTTGGAGGAAATTTCCTATCCCACGCAAATACCATGGCGAGCTGTACATTCCTATCCCACCGAAAAACCACCCTCAGATTGTGGTTTCCCCATACTGTAACCATGCAATGCCAGCGGACAAAAGTGTGGGGTTACTGCGTGGTATCCCACCCGGTTCCCGTACTTGACAGTGTACGGTTACCACATCCTAACCATACAGTCGTGTTGACTGATATAATAATAATTATTAGCAGAGTACGACTTTAAAATTAGGGGGATATTTAAAGTAAAGTTAGAGGAGAGTGAGATTATTCATAAATAATCACAACACAAGTCATAATTCACCTAGCAACACAGTTTCAGGCCCACGAGGTATTAAGTCAGGGATTCACAAGAAAAACATGCGATATTAGGTCTATATACAAGGTTCCAATCGCATTATGATACCAGCAAAACGCATGATATTTTGACCACGAGAAAGCAGTCTCGAGTTGTCGAGATCTCTCGTTCAATCAACACAAAAAAAATTTTCACCAGCATACCGCTTGTTGAGTACATACTACTATAGAGACGTCTCTATACTTTCATCGTCTCGCCCTGAGATATTGGGGTGGCTCATCATACACATAAATAGTGGCGGTGTACACGTCACACAGTAACGGTCACCACAGAGAATCAGCATATGTCCCAGCTGGTCGCTTCTAAGGCCGTTTCACACCTACGCGATTTACACGACAAAATCGCAAGGTTCCTGCGATATCCTTGTTTGAATACACACTTGACCAGTTACTAGCGGTCGTAAGATCATCGTAAGCCGTGGTCGGCAGGTGGCGGCCGCTCACACACACAAGACGTCGTAGCCGTGGGTTTCGTAAGATCCTGTTGCCAATTCACACGATCGCGTTGCACTGCTACATTGTCGCGACGTATAGTTTCAAGTAGATCATGTATAGGTCCTTTATTTCCTGGCGAAAAAAACCCAGTATGCGCGGGGCGATTGGCAACCTTGTTTTCAGAGTCACAACCGACAGCTCACCCTTTCTTCAGCAACCCATATTGGCAGTAGACAGCACAATAACTTTCAGAAAATTCAGCCAAAGAACATGGCACTTGCAGCGACAAAATGCTACTCACAAAACCCCAGTTTTTAACAACAACAAATCTCAAAAACTTCACTAGCAATAACGAAAAGAAATATCCACATCCCTCAATAGCATAGATCCAATATTATGTGCCTTCGAAGGAGGGGAGGGGGGGGGCAGAAAAACTCTTCTGCCGCTCAGAAATAGTCACTGGAATCAACCAAAAAATGGTCACTCCACTCGCAGAGAAGTGCTTATTGGGATGTAGGCATGATAATGTCCATAATATTTTTCATCTTACTGTCACTATCTTACGAACGAAGTTGCATAGCAATAAAGCTAGCAAAGTGATCGTATTTATCCAGCTTTGGTGGTGAAGTCAGTTGTTCCGAAGATTTTTTAAGAAACTTTAAAAATTCACCATTTATCATTTGTCTCTCCGGCATTACTCGCCTACGTTTTCCTGGTACTTGTGCCCTCTTTGGATATTGTATGTGTTCAGAATTTGCTGGTGATGAAGTTGATGCAGAAGAGCTGGTACCAGCATTCTCACTTGTATCATTTATTTCTTTATCTTGTACAACAACTTCAGATACAGATACCTCAAGCTCTTCAGGGTTAACACATGTTGGTGTAACATTTAGATCCTTCGATGCCACATCATCAGCTAAGTTTGTTTGCTCAGGGTTTGTTACGTCCGGTATGTTAACTTGAAGATTATCCACATTGCTGCAAATGAGAAAAATCCTGTTGCCCAACAACAAAACATACCGTACAGTAGATGGACAATACTAACTCCCTGTGTTTGATGTAATAGTCCAGGAACTGGTACATGGAATAATACGGCCACCGGTCTTGTGCGATTGCTGCAGACCCGCTTGGACGGTGTAATGCATCTCTTTTCTTTTTACCGTATGTAGTTCGAATGCTACTCCAGCGAGTTTTTGCGTGTTCGACTGAAAATTGAACATTATATCTACATTAAATGACGTCAGCTTATATAGAGCTACATTAACTTACCACTTATCCCCAATTCGTTTGCTATAATAGACCATGCAGTAGCTAATGCTAATTTGTTCTTTTTGTTTGGGTGGAATGAATTATATATTATCTCATTCTCCCTCACTAACTCAATGAGCCGGGCAGACAGATCCATTCATTACCAGTATTAATTTTAAGACCTATACCCTGGAAAAATGTTCAGAGGGAGACTTTGCACATAGCAAAATATAACAAGAAGGGGTACCCTTCAAAATAAAACACAAACACATAATCAACCCCATCAAAACATTGGCTACATGCCAACATCCATGACACTCATAAAAATTATAATTATAACCAATACACAGAAAAAAATCAGGCTTCAAAACAAGACCTAGTGGGAACTTTCCACTGAAATTTATCAATACAATCATGAGAGAAATAATTTCCACACATGACACAATACTTTTAAATTGTGACACATCTACAAAATAACAACAGTTCATGGGCCTATGCAGTTCCACTGGAAGGGTACTGCACCATGAGACATGAAGTAGTCTCTGAGGTCATCTCGAAAATTAGCAGCTGCTTGGCAAGGATTATTGGATCTGGATCTACTGACGGAGTGCAAATTCACATAATGTGGTATGACAGCAGTCTCACTCACATCATGATCACCACCCATGGGCCCATGTGCTCTATCCGTTTGCAAATAGTTGTGCAAGGTTACACAGGCCTGAACAATCAATGTTGCCAGGTCAAGGTCTGCATTGATAGTCTTATGGAATATTTGCCACCGAGACGCTAATATGCCAAAAGCATTTTCTACAACTCGTCTTGCTCTGCTGAGTCTATAGTTGAAAATACGATGAGAAAGTGTATTATGCCTGCCAGAATATGGCTTGATAATGCCTACTTTGAGTGGGAATGCCTCATCGGCGGCAAAATAAAATGGCATTCGAATGTTTGTGCCTCTGATATTACTTGCAGGTGGAATGTTTAGGCCACATCTTTCAAACAATATCCCTATTCTCGAATAAGCAAACACTCCGTTCTTAGTTGGTGGAGCGATTTGTCTGGTTAATTCCGATAACCGCACGCGCGCGGGACCAACTTTTCGCACGACAGCAAAATGAGAGAAAAAACCGTCGTAGCGAGTCGCAGGCAGCACCGCCTCTCAGACAATCCGTGAAGCGTGTGAATTGACCTCGCGCGTGTCGCAAGACTGTTTCTGTCATTCTAAATGCCAAATTGCCACCTATACATCGTAAATTAGAACTCTTGCAATAAATTGGAGGATTTGATGATGTGATATATAGACCTATATATAATGAGCATATAGGACTGTCAGTCATTCTAAATGCAAACTTGCCAACTGTACATCGTAAATTAGAACTCTTTTTTAATAAATAGGAGGACTTGATGATGTGATATGTAAGCCTATATAAGAAGCATGAAGTGAATCAAAATTCATATAGTGGTGTATGATTGTCAGAAGAAGACCTAAATAAACGCCTGTGGAGAATTCTAACCAATAACATGGCATCATTGAAAGTATTTTTGCTTATGGCAGCAGTGGCAAATGCAATGCCTCATTGCGATAAATCGTTTATTGATGGAGTAGTAGACAGTGAGTATCTTACTGTATATCGTAAATTGATCAAGTACGTTTCCGAACTGGTCTGGTGTTTCTTTGCAGATGCAGCAAAATTGGCTCAGATATTGTTAATTGAATGCCCTGACAGGTGTAATTACTCAGACTGCAAAAAAGCTCTTAAGCTGCATAACTGCTTTGAAACAGCAAGTGAGGATAATATCTCACTTAAACAACAGTCTCAGCTCTAATATATTCTTTCTTGAAGGTAATGTGGAGGAAAAAAAGAATTGCTTTAATTTCGAATGCTACTACAATAATAAGATTGCATGCTCAATACTTACTTATGAAATGTGTCGTTATACCTGTCAAATTACATGCCCTCTTGTCAGATTAGAAGATAGTTTTTAGTGCAACGCAATAGCTAGCATGTGCTCTGCGTCTGCGATTATTAGCCTATTATTGTTGACTGACTGTCGAGCTAATGAATAAACTGTAGTACCGCTCATATAAGAAAGCAATGAATGGTACATGGTGACCTAGTCCTAGATCATATCTACGTAGTTTAGTTATCTAAAGTACAACTCTGCTGCATCTACTATGTAGGCACGTTTTAGAATCGTTCAGTTGGCCGAGTTGTATAGAGCATACGTCGGGCTGTCACGTGGTGAGTTCAGATTCGTGACACAGAGCCTCTATCAAACCTCTCTCTAAGGGCTAATGCCACATTTGGGACCGAGTTGCGGACACCTTCCTCGCATGCGATCTGGATGAAACTCGGCACATTGTAGGGATGAGTGTCCCTTATAACCCTCTCTCCCCTCACCATAGACCACGATAGTGATAGATGGAGATCCCAGTCATGCTATAGGAGACCTCTCTCGTATTATCGCTATATAAAGGTCGAAACAGACAGAACGCGCATTGTGCGTATGCGTAGCGTTTCTTGCGTATCGCGCTCGTTCGTGACCATACAGACAGACTTGCTGATCGCGCGCTTCTCTCGTTTCGAGTGGATTGCCGACGGCGCCTGTCGAGTTGAAAATGTTTCAACTTTTGCGCGTCAAACGCGTTGGTCGTGCTGTTGTCAATCGATTCGCTCCTCTCGCGGACTGGTGTTTTCAGCTGGCATAGGAAGGGCGCACGACGTGTTTCTTTTCGAGAAGACGGGAAAAGACCAGATGAAGTTGTGAATATATTTTAGATTCAGATAAAATAGCGTTTTGGATATGATTTATGCTTATAGACATTGACTCTTGCCAACGAACTGATGTGGACCATGGTGCATACTGTACGCAAAGTGCATGGTACCAGCACTTTTGGGATAATATTTATGAAGTGACTTTGATACACCAGTGTATACCAGCTCGCAAGAAAGTTGAATTGTATCAGATTTTGAGAAAATGCTAACCACCGCTGTTGTGTAAACAGTACGGTACTCTGCACCTTCTCGTTCTGCTGCTGCCCAAATTTCGCACACTGTGACTCCATGACTCTCCTCATAGATTATATGCAGCACCGAAGGTAAGAGGCTGTGTTCAGTCAAGTGTTTGAATTACTTTTGACAACAGATTGCTTTTGTCAGAACCACTGGAAATGTGGCGCAACTTTGGATGTTTTTGGAAATGCAGAGACACCGTGGAGTAGTCTTATTTTCATCCAGGTACCTCTTTGGTAGATCAAGCTAAACCTAGGCTCAGTTTTTTACGTTACTATCCATAATATCTGCACCTGGTATGGTAGCTAGCATTTTAAAATATTTCAGAACCAAGTCATGTAAATGAGGCTCAACATGAGCCTACAGAAGCAAGTCAGGTTAATGAATCCGAAGAAGACGAAACTGGAGATGACAGCCATCATCATTTCATTCAAATCAGCCAAGAAAGAAGCGAATACGTTCCGATAGACAAGAGTTTCAGGTTGGTGCAGGATGCCACAATGCTACTAATTAATCAGTTTATGTCTGTTGTAGGGATGAGAGTCCCTTATAACCCTTTCTCTCCTCACCATAGACCACGATAGTGATAGATGGAGATCCCAGTCATGCGTAGATCATGCTATAGGAGACCTCTCTCGTATTATCGCTATATAATGCTGCACTCGTGCATGTATGATTATTATGAGACTCATTACTCTCTCAAGTACCTCGATGTAGGCTGTGCGGTGCCTTGTGTTTTAGGCTTAGTTAATACATCATCTCTCTGCAACTCGTCTGTGTTGAAGCTCTATCATCCAGAAGTTATAGAATCACTATTGAGGCGCTACCTACTGCGTTATCAGGCGACCGTGGAAGATACCGAAGTTAAGTATTCGGCACACTCCGCGGCAGGACGGCAATAGGGAATTCCTACGGACCCTAAGTCCCTACACTGTTGTTCATCTTTTTGAAAATAGGAAACCATATCAAGTATGCTGGAACAAAATGCGAAATCAATTGATGAAGTGACAACTGCTATTGCAAATAGACGTCAAGCTGCAAATGAATTTACTGCCTTCGGCAATTTAGTTGCAACTTCTCTTGCCAAGATGCCATCATCTGCAGTTTACCCTGTCAGGACAAGCATCCTGCAGTTCATAGGTGCAGAGATGCCCACAATTGCACCGGTGCCTATAGAAACACAACCAACAGTTGAGTCGCAGACTCCTTCCTCTGATCAGCAATAGGATAACCTGACTTTTTGGTGCTATTATTACGTTCTCCATGCAATATTGCTTTTTTCGTTCAACTTTTCCATTTATTTCACTGTTCAAGTAAGCACGCTGTCATGCAGCTACAACATTGCCACTTCATTTTTGTCAGTTACTGTATGCTTACCACCGCAACTGTGATACAATTTTCACAAGCCGACTACTACCGGTACACTGTTTATAAGCAGACCATGCCAATATTTTTTAATAAAGACCATTGTTCTGAAAAGTAAAAATGAGTATATGCATACAAAGTTGCTTCACATGGGGGTCGCCACTGATTCCTGCCAAGGAACTATACCGGCTTTACTAATAAAATACATTTTGAATTGTTCCCTTATGGCACAGGCTCTTCTACTACACACCAAGCAAAGGTCCTGTTGCAGCATCAGCAATGATAACAGCAGGTCAAGATCTTCGTGTGCTGAGGCATCCATAGTATCTACTTAAAAAGATCGTCACGTACTTCTATTGTATTCCTGGGTTAAGACAACGTGACTACCAGTCCAATACGAGTTCATCGCGCCGTCTCTCCGAGCTCGGCGCTGTTTGTTTTGCTTGACATCCGCTTCGCGCTGATCGTGTGTGAACCACCCCGCGGATTGCGTTTATTGAGAATTAAAACATTCTCTTTTAGGATAGGACATTTTATGTAGGCTTGAAAAATCAACAATCTTGCAAACGTGTTACAGTCGCGAAACGCCCAATCTTTCTTGGTTGCGGCGCTGCTGCAATTTCCGAAAAACCCCACAAGTTGGTGGAATATCAATAAAATTTTCGCGGATTTTTGCCAGTTCATCGGATGACTAAATGCTGGAAACTTTGTGTGGTATTAGGGAGCAACTTGTAATCGAGTCTACATGTGGACTGAATTTTAAGTAGGCAGTTGTTGTATTCGTTCAGAAACGCAGCTTGTGTGTTTACATAAAGCCTCAGCGACTCTCCTGTGATCTCAGAACACTCACCGTCATCTGACGTTTTCTGACGTAAAGCGATGCTAAGACTTAGGGAAGATATCCTAAGGCACGCACTTGAGTAGATAACAAAATCATGCAGAACATGACGAACCAATTCGTAACTTACACAAACTTACCGAAAAACAAACCGAAGGATAGAGTTTGAGCCGATGGCAGACGATCGATATTTACCGTAAAATCAAACGGAGGTCAAGTGTCAAAAGGAAAGCGTGCTACTGTCAACATATGCATAATGCTACAGAACGTTTCACGTCTTTTGCGGTCATCAAAAACTGTCGTATAAGAAATCTACTTCGAGCTGTAAAGAGTAATAGATGATGGGATTAATGTTCTATGTTGTATTACATTCGTTCACAGCATTTTGTTTTTGACTTTTTGAATAAACCACTCTCTCTCTATCTCTCCTTGAAAAGCAGAATTGGCAGGCTATTGAAAGAATTAAGTCTTTTGCGGCTATCAAAATCTTCCAAGTACAAACATCCGTCTAGTCATTACTTGATTCATTGTGAAAAACAGTTTTCAATATGCTGGTTTGTGTGGGGACTTTTTGTAAAATATCGTCAGAAGATGGATGTAACATTATTATACTTATTTTTGATATAAATGAAGTGACGTCTATCGGCTATAAAACCAGGAACGTCACGAACTGAAAAGCCAAGCGAGCAGGACTATAGAATGAGCAGAACGTCACATCATTCCCTACAGGAGTAGTGAAAAATATATATTTTGTTATACAAATGAAAAATCGTAACCCCAAATATGACCAAAAATACAACGTCACATTGCTTTTAAAATTGTGTTGTCGCATATTACGTTGTTGAATGCTGCGTTGGGGTTTTAAAAAAACGCTTTTTGGTAAAAATGCACAATATATTATAAAAAGATGTCATCACTGGCTATAAGTGACAAAATTCAAACTCAGAAATGCATCACATATTGTACAGAATTAATACCCGACATGTACGGGTATCAAAAGCGTACAAGGCGATGGCACTTAGGTGATTGAAATAAATAACAAATAAACAGACCTACCTAACAATATCCAAATATCCAATATCCAAATTTATAAGGGTTGA